>JACBAH010007758.1:0-79206 GCA_014282315.1 Neospermospora avenae | reverse complement strand
ACCCCCTCCTCCCCAAACTTCTCCATCCCTCCATAATTCTCATACGCACTAACAAGATTATCTGTAACATCAACCACCGCCTTCCAAGCCTCTTTCTGCGTTAACCACTCCGCCTCCGCAGCACTCATAACTAATCTCCAACCTCTCTCCGCACATCTCAACGCGCCCTCATAGTCTCTTTGCCAGAAACGGACCTTCTCAACTAGGACCCATAATTCGCCTCTCTTGGTAATCAGAGGCACGATTTCGGTGTCCAGCATGGCGATTAATGCCCTGCCTATCGTGCCACGGGGAGGAATATATTTTCCGTTGTTTTCGGCGGCTGATTCACCGGGATAGGAAGACGGTGTATCGCGGTCGGAAGTCGTGACTTCAGCGACGAGCGCGCGGAGTATGTCGACGTCGATTGCGTATTCTCCTAAAGCAGGGGCACGGATCCGTAATACGGATCGTAGGCCGGTGAGGATGTCGGGGAAAGAGGGAGGAGAGAGACGCATGGCGATTGTGATGACATTGTCGTAGATCTGCCAGTTGGAATGGGCGATGGCAGCGCCGCGTTTGTAGGCTTGCAGAGCTTGGTTGAGAATGACTTTGGGGTCTTGTCGCTCGTTCTTCTTAAATGAGACTTCTTCGGAATCAGATTCCGCTTCGGCTTCTTTAGTTGAGGAGGGTATGCTGGTGTCTTTGGTAGCTGCTTTTTCTAAGGTGATGAGCTCTTTGTGTTTCGAGAGCAAGGCAGATCCTAGATTCGAGTAGGTCTTTGCGTCGGTGTCGTCGATCATTATGCTTTGCTGGAAGGCGATGATAGCTCCATCCCAGTTCCCAACTCGGAGATCGAGATCACCGAGACGTGACCAAGAGTCGTTGTTTTGTCTGTTGACAATTGTAGCTTGCATATACGCATCGCGAGCCTCTACAAGCTCCCCTTTTTTGACATAGCATTCTCCCAGACTACGCTGTGCCCTCGCATATCTGTGCTTAGAAATCTCCCATGCTCGGAGCCAGCATGCTGGATCGTTTTCAAGGTCACCAAGTATACACCACAGACGTGGTGCATGTGCTGGCGTAGGACGCATCTCGCCCTCCCAGTTCTCAGTCACGAGCTCAGGTGCATCGATATGGAAGTTGTCCATCTCTGGGCCTTTGGCAGAGAAATACAACTGTCGACGAATGACCTGTCGTGATTTCTCTTCTTGGCCAACAGTGTGATAGCAGAGTGCTACTTCAGCCCATAACTTCAAGCGCTTGAATATCTCAAGCGCAGACACGAAGCTCCCTGCTCCTGACCAGGCATACGCCAACTCGGTCTCGAGTTCCCATCTCGTGGGCGTATTGAGTTGGTAAATATACTGTAGACGTTCTGCGATGGGTGCCGATTCAGAGGCCTTGGCTCGTGGCATGAACTGCGTAACGCGAATTTCTGGAACTTCGCTTGCTTCTGCCGAAGGCTCTTCTTTTGTATCGGCGATAATCTGGTCGACGATGACTTGAAGTTGTAAAATACTTCGTTCTTGGGTTCTAGAGCGATGAGACTCGATTCTGCTCCGTACTAGGAGGGCCTGTGTGTATATTTGCCAGTTGGTGGGTTTGTCTGCTAAGACACGGAGAGCAAACGGGAGGATTTCTTCGCTGTTTAGCTTATCGAGTGGGAGAAACGTATCTCTAATGGTCGCTTCTGTGAGAAGAGTGATTTGATCCAGGGGCGCGAGTTGAGGCTGATCATTTGGTTGAAGACCTGCTAGTTCCGCTGGTAGATTTGTGGGATCGACCTTGTCGGTGGTGAACTCGATGGACTCGAGAAGAGTATCATCGTTCAATTGTAGAGCTTCGGGCTTGTTAGAATCTCCATTCGAGATGGTGCTCTCCTTGAGGTCCTTAGACAGTGTCTCAGGCGAAACGTCGGACTCCCGACTCTTTGCAAAGACAACAAGCTGCGAGAGATCATTCTGTTGAAATTTCGTCCTCTTTCCCAATGCTCCCGACAAGGTATAGTTGAACCCGGAGACTGTCTTAGCCACCTTCACATTCTCCCTCGCCTTAAGATCAAGACCTTGTAGAATGTAAATCTGCGCCTTCTCCAGAAGAAATTGCACCTTAGCCTCCGTTGAAAATGTCGACTTGTTACCCAGCACCTCCTCTTCCAGATCCTTCAAATCCTTGTCAATAGCATCCTGTATAACCGTAGACTCACTCAGGCGGGCACCTGACACACCAGACAGGAGTCTCTGGTGATATGCGTTGATCCTAAATCGCATCCATTTCGTATCGTAGGGTTCCGATGCAACGATCTGAGGGAAGTAGCTCGTGAAGATGAACCTCGCCAGACAAAATAGCTCCACGTGAGGGATGTACTGATAAACAGAAACACCATCTACATCCAGACTTCTCAGGCACTGCTCCTTGACCGTATCTCCGTGCTTCGGAAACACATCCCCAAAGTCCAGCGGTGGTCCCGTGACATTGGCTTGGAGAAAAGCGTTGAAAGCAGCTAACCCAGTGATCAAAGCCTGGACTATACCTGTTTCACTATCCAAGCCTGTATCTTGCAGGACAGCTTGCTGTTCGGATTGTGGTAGAGGAAGCGTCACCACGAGCTTGCTGTATAAAGTTTGCGAGGTTGCATTTCGGAGCACGGCTTTGTAATTGCCGTCTAGGTACCGAGTCACCACTTCGGAAAGCACTGTATGATCCTTCAAGGACTCCAAGTTCAACAGCAGAGAATCGAGAGTCTGTATCTCCCGATTATGTCCATTTTGCGACATTTTGCTTTTGTTGTCTAAGATTTGTTCGGGTTGTTGATTATTTGCTTGAAGTTTTGTGAAAATCTCAAATTTGGCGAGGTACCTTGATTTGTCAGCAATTCAGTTGGAAACTGTTAGAAGTGACTTGCTGCTTTTGTTAGACAGAACACAAATCTATGGGAGATGTTGCTATTTTGTCACTTTATTTTCTAGTATGAATCTTGAATGTTAAGTTTTGATTTTGCTTTAAACGTGGCAGAACATATTGTCTACTTTTAATTGGCACAATAAATAGTACGTTGCAATATCAATCAATACATTGAGGGATGCAACTAACAAAAACAAAAGACTATGTAGTACAAATAATCCACTACGCTCGCTGACATGCATACCGTGATGCAAAACCCGCTGTGCTAGAGATGCCGGCTATGCTAAATTGGTACCAGTGTGTTCATACATAGATCGTACAACCATTCACTTTCGTCCCTTCTTCTTGTTGGGGACAACCTTGAAGCCTGCAGTGGGTTCCTCCACCTTAGGCGGGCCCTTCTTGGCAACCTCATTCCACCCTCCTGACTTATCGGTCGAGAAGCCGGATCCATTGTTGGCAGGCTCGACAACTCCCTTCTCGGAGAGACCACGTCGACGAAGATACTCGACAGCGAAGTCATTGCCATTCATCAACTTAGAAGCGGCGTAGATGGCATCGGCAATGAGACTGGCCTCGGCAGGGAATGTCATAAGCATGTTCACGAATTGATCCACTATAAAATTATTAGAATAATATTGTACGATAGAACATGGAGGGCATACCGTTGATATCTGAGTTCAGCCCAGTTGTCAAAGTTGCCTTCGCCCATTTAGTAAATTCTTCCTTCGCCGCATTGGCACCGACTGGCCCAGTGATGTTGCGAGTTACAACTGCTGGTCTTGCGGTGGTACGAGGTGCAGCTGCAGCGACACTGGCAGTGCTCACAGCTCGAGTTGGCTGAGGCGTCGACACGGCAGGTCCGGTGGGAACTCGAACCTTGCCACCAGCTCCAACAGTAGACCAGGGTGAGCCACTGACAGGTCCAGGGGCGGTAACCTTGCTCGCAAGATCAGCATACCTCTTACCAGCAGACGGAGCTGGTTGAGCCGCGAGAACTGCAGCAGCAGCCTTCTGCTTTCGGGATTCTTCTTCTCTTTGGATGTCTGCAAGAGTCTTCTTTGAGGCAGCAGAGCTGGTCGAGGTTTGAACCTTGGCAGCAGGCTTTGCCCATGCAGATGGAGCATTGGTAGGCGTTGCTGGTGAAGCACTGTTACCCCAAGTAGAATATGTTGGAAGTCCAGGCGCGGGAGCAGTAGCGACATTGGTAAGCATCTTCAACTCCTGCTCATAGTTGGCACGACGCTGGGCAGCAGCGATCTCTTCGGCCTTGGCAGCTTTCTTTGCTTCTGCCTCTTGAATCTCCTTCAAAGATGGGCCTCTGGCTCCCTCGTTTGGCTCTTTGGCCCAAGGTGCGAGAGAAGGGGTGGCACTGACGACTTCTGGAGTTTCAGAGCGAGATCGAACATCCTCATTCAGCGTATCGGGTAATGTAGATCGGCCACGCTGGGCGGTAGGAGCCGGCAGGGGAGTTGTTGACTGAGGTGGCGGAGGAAATGGCATTGGGAAGCCAGTAGTTGGAACCTTGCCCCATGGTGACTCTGGCTGAGCGGGAGCTTCGGGAGACTGTTTGGTTGATTTGGCCTTCTGAACTTGCTCTGTCAAGGACAACGTCTGCTCCTTGGCTTGAGCGACTTCTGGCTCGGGCTCGGCCTCATCGTGATAGACTGGCTCCTGCTCTCGATGTTGAGGTGGGCCGATTGGATCGGAAACACCATGGGCTTGATTTGCTTCTTCCGCCTCATGTTGAGCTCTAAGTTGCTGGAATTCCTGGAGACGAGCATTGAAGCCGGATGGATCATCTTGCTCCAATCTAGCGGCCTGGCGTTGGGCCTCGGCATTCGGTCCAAAGAGTGATGCTATTTGCTGTCCATGAGACGATTGCTGTGGGCCAGGTGCGACTGGGTTGAAGAGCTGTTGGCGATCGCGGATTGATAGGCGCGCGAGTTCTTCTTCACGAAAAAAGCTGGATGCAATACCGTCGCTTGGCTGGCTGGGAAACTGTCTTGGAGGTCCATCATAGAACGCGGAGGCATTCTGCATTGGAGGCTGGGGCATGCCGATAGGAGAGTTCATGCTTCCAAAGCTAGGCTGGCTTTGAAGACTATGTGCGCTAGCCTGGTGATGGAGTCCGCCCATTTGCATCTGTTTAGCATTCACTTGTTGTTGAGCTAGGAACTCTTTTTGGCGAGCCATAAGGAACTGCTCCTCCTGCTTTCGACGCTCCAAATTGTTTTGTTGCTCGGCAGTCAGGGTTGTGCCAAAGCTTGGAAACGAGTTTGCGAATGGTGGCTGCACCGCGCCAGGCTGGACAGCATTTCCAGGACAAGCAGCAGCGGGTGCAAATGCAGCGCCTTGCGAAGTAGGAGGACCGTGAGGGATGCCAATCTGAGGAACAAGGAAGGGCTCGCGGGAGTTGCCAATGCGTCTAATCAATTGACCAAGAGGCTCGAAGTCTGTGTCTTCCACCTTTTTCACAGAAAGATCTGCCGTAAAGAATGAAGCCTTGTACCAGTCGTGCATCTCCAGACCTGACCAAGGACCCTGCACCTTACCTTGGGGATCAAGATATACCCATCTCATTCTATCTGGCATCACCATCATACGCTGCTGAGACGCGGGAAGCTGGTTGGAAGCAGAGTCAGAAGATGCTTGGGATTGTTGGTAGTTGGCCTGGGCAGAGGGAGGCTGAGAGAATGAGGTAGCTGTTTGTCCTTGAGTGCTCTCTGATGTAGAGAATTGTCCTTGGTTTCGAGAAGCTTCGTTAGGCGGAAACAGGTCCTCAAAGGGGTGTCGGGCAGTCCTCATTGGACTATCAGTTTCCCTTTGCGGAAATGTGTTTCTGCCGATAGCTCCAAAAGCACTGCTTTGTCGCATATCGCCACCATCGCCAGGCTGCTGTTCATTATCCACATTTTGCATCTGAGCTTGCATAGCGGCGGGAAACAAAGATCCAAGCTTGCTACCACGCCCGATAGTGTTTGTCCCGCTAGCATTGCCAGACGGACCAAACATGCTGTTCATTCCAATGCTTGGTGATTGAAGCTCGCCCATGGGCCCAAAAACGGAGCTGCCAAAAGCATTGGATGGAAAAGCTGGTCTTTCGCGATCCGGGGTACCAAGAGGATTGCCACTTGTTGGCCAGCCTCCTAAGCCTCCGAAACCACTTGGGAGTCCGGACAAAGGCGGGAAACCCCTCGTTCCTCCGGCGCTTGATGTCTGACTGCGATCACTTCCCTCAAAAGCGTTGGTGAAGGCACGAGGCAACCCTCCATACGTGTTTGGAGCATGTTCCGGGATGCCACCTAGACCCTGAACGCGGCTATGATGGACAGGTTCGCCTTCGTAACTTGAATCATCTGCATGGTGCTTCTGATCGGGAGGACTGCGGTACGGGTTGGTATCAGATGGACTCTCTTGATCCTGTTCATTATGACGTGCTGGCGTCTGATGCGCTTGGCTACGCTGAGCAAAGCCTGGCACTTCAGACATTCCAAAATCGCTCGAATTTCCTCGAACTGGAGTGTCCACGCCCGGAGCCCGCTGCTGAGGGTTAGGAGGCGGACTCGAGTCCTGACCACCACCTAGAGCAGCACTACCAGTCGGACCGTCATCTCCAAAGGGGTCTGTGTCGGTCCGTTGTCTAGGTCTCCATGGCCTATCTGCATTCTTCGACAGATCTTCAGTACTCTCCTTCGGCATCAAGTGTGCTAAACGACTTTCCCCTCGTCCCAATACCGGTCGTTTCTCGATCGGAGTTGGGGGGGCTGCGGAGCCTCCCATTGCAAAATTTCCAAAGTTCCCCATCGGAGACATTGCTACACTTGCTGATGAGGGGCCCCAGGGAGATGATGGTCCACCCCCAAGGGCACTACCAGCAGTGTTGCTTCGAATCAGTCCCCCGAATGGCAAGCCGGGTCTCGAATCTTCGGTACGTTCATCCTGTCCGTCCTTAGGCTCGAACTTGCGACTGAAAAATGGAGAAGGCTCGTCCCTAGAGAAGCGCCCTCCGCCGGATGGAGATTGCAAAGCAGAGTCGGTAGTTAACTGACGTCTCGTGCTTGGTCGGCTTGATGATACCGGTGATGCGAGCCCAAACGCTCCGGAATTCTGTCCGTGAGAAACTGATGTCTTGCGACCATTAGTACCTGTGCCTTGGGCATTCTGATCCTTGTTAGGGTTTTGCGGTGGCGGCTTCAGCGGAGAGTTGACATCGGTAGAGAAAAGCTAATTCATGTCAGCGCATCGACGGCCAGTTATTGAGAAATAGACTAACAGTCTTTTCCAGAGCCGACATCTCCTCGAAGGAAATTGGAAGAGAGTCCCCATTTCGGTTCCAGCACACTTCTGGACCATAATTATCTCTGCCATCGCCAGTCTTGCCCCATCCACTTCGACCATTGGTGCCGTTAGAATTATCTGGATCCCAACCACCCATGTAAAGTGCCGAGACATCTTTACTTTGGCCAACATCTTTTCGCGCGGAGACAAGGTCAAGTATATCCTGCTTCGAGTATCGGGATCCTGAAGGAGCTGAGTCGTACGGGTTTGACTGTTGCAACAAGCCTGGCGTTTCGGCACCGGGTGTTTGCGGTGGAGCATCTTGACTTGATTGAGCAAATGGAGCTTGGGAGTTGCGTCGCAGGGTCAAGGTTCCATTAGCTGGTCTCTGTTCTCTCCGACTCCTGTATAAAGCCCCGATTAGCATTGATAAATTCGGAGCAGGCTAAAGGCTGCGAGCGCAGCAACGGCATCGAGGTTGTGAAAAGCCGCCAAAAATATTGGGGAGGCAACGTACCAATCTCCACTTCCTCGACCGTCGCCTCTTCCATTTCGAGTGTCGCGACTAGAACCGGCAGCTGCAGACGCAAAGCTTGATGGTAGATGAGAAGGCATGGCTAGTTTTGATCGCTAGCAAGTATATTCGGTCGTGGGAGCAAATTCTCGATTTTGATGTTCGAGGCTTCGCGACGGAAACGCGAGATTTTATAGTTCGACGGGTGTGTGCGGACGACAATGACCGAAGGACTTGATTGGTATTGCGCGTATATTGTATTGGACTTGAGAGTCACGTAGAGTGTTGATTTTTGGACTTGGGTATGTAGGTGTGTAGCTGTGGGAGCGACGATTTTGCTGAAGAAAAGAGTTCAAGATGTTAGGTTTGGCTTCAGTGAGCTCTTTCGCTTTTGCGCTACAGCCCCCAAAGAGGCTTAGCGCACACTCGCCTCCTGCAGGGCAAAAACCAGCCACGCGATCGCTTTTAAAGGAGGGAGAATCGTTACTTACAATGCCTAAGAGAGTTAGTTTATATCAACATCTCTTTACCGTCAAATCATGACTATACGGCAAGTTCACAACTGACGTATCAATATATCTGATCCGCTTCGAGTATTTCTTGCTTATATTCGTGTGCTGGTAACAGGACTTCTCCAGAGTCGGAACGTGCCACCATCAAAGCTCAACGTCGCGTCTCCTGAACTTCGGGCTGCGTTTCGACCCCTATCTCATACATATGAGTAGAAATATCTCAATTTTCGTCCCCATAACCATTGATTCTCACCGTTTGTTTAACCTACGTAATTTATCATATGCAGCATCGCCCGCCTCGTCTGATCTGGCCGGACTGAGCAGTCATATTGGCATCACAACTTCCAGCGCAATTCCAGCCATATCTTCGCGGCTGGGCACTACTTAATCGGTACTACAAAGTTCGAGATCATTTTGCCTCGTCTCTTGGTCCTTGCATGAGCTGAATTAGATTCACCGGTAAAGGATCCTAAGACTGAACGGGAGCCTGCTTTGACGAGAAGTAGCCGACGGCAGTGGCTGCGGTCCATCCTCGAAGGGGAATGATTTTGTTTGAATAGGACGGCGCCACGCACCCCAGGTTCTGTGCACATTGAGAACTACCAATATGCCAATCTCACCTGCACAAATAGACGTCTGATCTTGTCCTGAGCCTACCCAACACGGCTCCAGAGGATCTTGCAACGGTCGTCATCATGCGCGTTTTGCAAAGTGAGAAGTCGATTATATTCGACGCATCAGCAAGCGTTGCTCATGGGGGCTTCACGGCAAATTCCTCTTCAAATCTACCGCCATCTTCCTCCAGAATATAAATGGTTTTGGTCGCTTATTATGTGTCGGCTGCTGACAAGTTTGTCACGCCACTGAGTGTTTGCAACTACGTAGGCGTCTCTTCCTTGAGCTCCTATATATGTGTGTCATATTCCCCTCTATGCTGTCATTTCTCATGTCCCATCCAAGCAATCTGAATACTTCCGTGTTCCTACCCGAGTTATCGTGGTGTTTAACTCCAAAGATACCCAAGCTTCAATATACTCACAGGAGATCCTCACTTTCATCTACAAATTATGTCACACTCTAGTCGCCGCTGTGATTCCAGGTTCCAAGTGTCAATCACAAGAAAGCAGGATTTGCACTTATTGAACCCGAAGAGTACTGATGGGAGGAGATGAAATGTAGCAGGTAACGGTGGGAACAATTATGGCTGGGGGCGCCGTGCGTCTTGATAGCCCTCATGATGGTGCTCCACGAGAGGAACCCCGGACGTGTTAGACAGCGCCATGGGTGGGTCATTTCGTCGCCGCAAGACTGCTATATTCGGCAGCAGAGAAGACAACGATTCATTAGGCCTGGCAGGTAGACTGGGATTATGAATAAAGGTGGTGGACGACCTGGAGGATCAGGAAGCCCGTGACTATTTGTAGGACGGGGAGGAAGAGACTATCTTGAGGGCCCTGAATAAATCATGGGCCAAGGTTCTTTCACCTCTCCACGACTACCAATGTTTCGTGGAGAACAGTCACCCAGACATCATGTTGTACTATGTCCCTACCGACTTATTCTTTCTGCACGCAAAATGTGATATAAAAAGGCCACAGCAAGAATTTTTTCGGAGGGCTAAGCAGGATGTCATGGATCAATTTCACGACACTAGGATACAACCTGGGATATTCTGTGGGCCATACATACGGTTGCAGTTGCACGACCAATTTCTGTTGTATCGATCGCCTTACGTCGAGGACTATGAGAAAAGTGAGATGGAAACGGAGATTGCTCAATACAGCAGGAAAGGATGATGGATGGCACAGGGGACAACTTCAAATTCTTCGATGACGGGCGATATGACACTAGCATGCGACTCATTTCTGATAAAGACATGGAAAGTCTGATGCCTCTTGGAGAATAGGATGATGGAAGGTAGGCGTCGATAGTGTTCCTGATGTTGAAATGCAGAGCATAATACTAGCTCATGAACCCGGCTGGGCCATTTTGTCATCAGTGAAACAAGGTATCGACTGGACACATAGAATCATAGTCTATCAAGGTTTTTGAAAAAGTGATGCTCTAAGTCATGAAACTATCCGAGAATTTCACCGTAGTAATTTCCGAACGATGAATAGTTATGCTAGTATTACTAGCTCTTCAGAAACCACGAACTATATCAGAACTTCATTTTTCGATTCCATGGAAACGAATTCAGTCAACCTCAAATGAGAACATTTTCTCAAAGAACGGAGATCCTCGCATTTTTAGAGACTCGGAAGAAGGTCTTCAAATATAATGGGGTTCAGATGAGTGCCATCGACGTCTAGAAGCTGCAGCAATAGCTTGCTTCATGACAGATGAAGCGACAATATGAATCACGCAGCAGCAAAAAACGACTGCCGTTGCCAATCATTCGGAAATAGATTTGATTGGTACCGAAAGGATGTCTGGTCTTCACCATTCCCCACCAAGATTTGCTTTCCAAGAATAAATTGCTATTAGTCGAGTCAAAAGCAAAACGCGATATGATGTGGGTACAGCCATCGTGGTTGACGTCGTCAAAGGTCTTCGTACTTGGGAATCCTTGCGCCACTGCAAATTGTCTTAGCCACGCAAGATTCCACTCCACACAACACTGTGCTGGTAAACTCGAACTCGAACGCAACACAGCACAGCCCTACAGGGTCTTGGGAATGCAGAGAACAGCTCGGCGGGCCCGGTACCTGGGAATTCCTTTCGATATAAACTCCACAGCGACGTCAGATGCTGTGCATGGCAGGTGATGCTCAGCCATCATTGCAGACGAACTCCAACGGTTATCCCTTTATGTGCCAGCGAACCGAATCAAACTGTTGGCACCGAACTGCTGCTGCTTACGCCATCATGCGCTGTGTACACGGGACCCGGCTCAACCCTCCAGCTCCTTGAAGCTGTATGGAGCGTGGCATGGAATGTGATTCGCAGGCGTCTGACCTGCAGTCGACCGTTGGGCGGTCGATGGGCTGTGGTTGGTAGGTATGCTGGAGGGGAGGGAGTATCTGGCATCGCCATCCAGCTGCTCCCAGCTTCATCCATTCCCCGCTACCTGACCTGACAGCCAAGCGCGTAAGTCAGCTCGGCTTCTTTCTTTTGCCTTGCGTACCTTATTCACTCATTCGGTATTATTCACGAGTAAGGCGCTGCTCAAGGGGCAAGTGTCATCCTGTGCTTCCAGAGGTATTTAAACCCGTCGCACCCCACCGTCCTGTGTTCGTTCTTTGCGACCCGCAGGTTCAGCTCTCAACATCAACAGCTTCAACTTCCTCCGTCTTTGCGTGCAAGATCAAAGGCACGAACAGTATGTCAAATCAAGACTATTACGGCGGAGGCGGTGGTCATCATCAAGGAGGCCAGCAAGGCTATCAACAGCAACAACCTCACTATAATCAACCCCCACCAGCCCAGTATCCTCCTCAGCCAAACTACAACCAACCTCAAAGCCAATACCCTACTCAACCCAACTACTCAAATCCTCCTCCCCAGCAAGGGTACGGTGGTCCTCCTTCGCACTCTCCCTACCCTCAACAGCATAACCCGCAGCAGCTCTATCAACCACAGCCAAACTACCATGGTGGTCCCTCTCCATCGCACTCACCAGCTCCTTATCCACAAGCCGGTCCTCCCTACCCCTCCGTGCATACTCCGCAGCCTTCCTATGGCGATAATAGACAACCTGTCCAACCCGGCGGTCCAGACGAGCAGATTGGACCAAATGGCGAGCGAGGATTCGGAGCGACACTAATCGGCTCAACAGGAGGCGGACTTCTTGCCCACAAAATGGGAGGCGGAGTACTGGGCACAGTAGTTGGTGGCATCGTTGGTGCAATCGGAGCAAATGCACTGGAGGGCAAATCGAAGAAAAAGAAGAAGGAGAAGAAGGATAAGAAGCACAAACAGTCATCGTCGAGTTATGGAGGAAGCCATGCTGGTAGCAGCTATGGCGGAGTTAGCAGCTATGGAGGAAGCAGCGCTGTAGGAGGCTTATATCCGCAGGCGCATGGTCATGGACATTACAGTCATTCCCGATCCCATTCGAGAACCAGAAGCCGCGGAGGTAAATCGAGTTCTTCGGATAGTTCTTCGAGCGGTAGCGACTAAACGATTGATCGTTTCTCAGAAGTATATTGAAATTTGAGACTTGGGAAATGGCATTGGGATATTAATATGGCACGTACGCCGCATCACCGTTGGTAGACGACTGCAGCATTTCTTTTTGCTCTTTTTTACGCTGAGATATTGGCATTTCGTTGAATATGGAGAGCGAATATTATTAGGACATCACGAATTACGAGACTTCGAGAATCAATACTTTTATATCCTACGTGTCACAAATCTCGGCCATTATTCCGCCATATTTATGTAGCAACTTTCATCAATATTGTTGACTGAACTGCCTCATCGAAACCAAGTGGTGGAGTTCTAGATGTAGCGGGGTAACGAAATAGTCAGTCATCCAAATTTGAGATTGAGCCATGGCTTGGAGTCTATTATGACGCCTCAGGAACAGAGTTATCAAATACGATGTTACTAACTGTCCATGTAGACCGGAGATCACTGATCTGCCATGGACATAGGTTCGTTATGATCGTGGGGAAAAGACAACAAACGATTGATGGATGTGTCATCCGAGAGACCGAATTTCTCCCAAGCTCAGCTGCATCCACTTTCCTCATCTGCCCCTCACTTTAGGTAAGAACACAAAGGTACCGCCCTTGGCTTGACATACCGCGATAGGAATTTCGGCTTTATCATTGAGTCAGGATTGTTGCAGAGGTTTTGAAGGAGTCACAATGCATCAAAATATATAAACTCGTCCCTTCCCATTGTTTTCATCTTCTTATCAATCCCCTCCTACTATTCTCTTTTCTGGGACTTCGACTCGTTTCTAAAGTTTTTTGTTTACATTCTCAAAACACATCAACGTCTCCTTCACTCGTGGCAAAAATGGGCGAAGCTTCTGTTGATTCAAGCCCGACTTATGAACGAACACGGTTCGGAAAAGAGATGCTAAAGCATTTCTCATTCGATCCGAAATGGAAGAATCTCAACCACGGTAATTCAGACCTAGCTTCATTCTACACACCTCAACGCCAACGAACCAAATACTTACATCTACTAGGCTCTTTCGGTACTTTCCCTCGCGCAATCCGAGACAAGCAACGAGAATATCAAGATCTTTGCGAATCGGCTCCTGATTCATTTATCCGCTATACGTACCCAAATCTTTCCGAGACGGCTCGTGGAGCTCTCGCTGAAATCCTGAATTGTCCTCCTGAGACTGTTGTTTTTGTTCCTAATGCAACGACTGGTGTCAATACTGTGCTTCGAAACATTGTCTGGAACGAGGACGGCAAAGACGAGATTCTGTACTTCTCGTAAGTCTGCCCACATGCACTATCGTCGCCGCCATACTGAAAATCATATAGACAAATCTACGGAGCATGTCTCAAAACCATAGAATACGTATGCGAAACTCACCACAACATCGTCAATCCACGCGAGATAGTTCCCGAGTACCCTCTCGAAGACGCAGATTATGTTAACCTCTTCAAAAATGCCATCTCAGCTTCCCGAACCGCAGGCAAACGACCTCGTCTAGCAATCTACGACGCCGTCTCCTCCCTGCCCGGCTGCAAGATCCCCTTCGAAGAACTCACAGCTGTATGCAAAGCCGAAGGCATCTTGTCTCTAATCGACGCCGCCCATGGGATCGGACATCTCCCACTCGACATGCAGATCCTCGACCCAGATTTCTTGGTCACTAACGCGCATAAATGGCTGTTCTTCCCACGAGGCTGTGCTGTGTTTTATGTCCCCTTGAGGAATCAACCACTGATGCGATCTTCCCTTCCGACTTCGCACGGCTTCGTGCCTAAAACTGTAGGAGCGGCAGGTATTCCAACGCCTCTCCCTCCAGTAACGAAGAGCGAATTTGTAAACCAGTTCGAATTCATTGGCACTATCGACACGACCAATTACCTCGTTGCAGCAGAAGCGATCAAATGGCGCCAGGAAGTCTGCGGTGGTGAGAAAGCTATCATGGAATACAACACCAATTTAGCCCAAGAAGGAGGAGCCCTCGTTGCCAAAATCTTAGGCACACACGTTCTTGATAATGCTTCTCACACTGTGACGAATTGCTGTTTGGTCAATGTTCTGTTACCGATAGCTGTGGGGACAGCTGGTGAGGATGTTGCCGGTATGGTGAGGATCAAGGAGGAACAGATTGGAGAGATTGCGCAGTGGTTGCAGGAAACATTGGTGGATGAGTATAAGACCTTCGTTGCCATTTGGCAATTTCAGGGACAAATTTGGACGAGGTTGAGTGGGCAGGTTTACCTTGATTTAGAGGATTTTGAATGGGCTGGACAGACGCTCAAGAAACTCTGTGAGAGGGTTGGGAAGTAGGGATGTGAATATAGCATTCCTCGTATGATGAAGTGTTTTGTTGATGTGTTACAGACAGCGTAGTGCTCGAGCCGAGTCCGTGGACAGAGGTCAATAGATAATACTCAATACAACTTAGGCGTACTCTACGTAACCATGACTAAATCTAGCACTACTTACTAAGACCATATCCTAGACCCTCAAGAAAATCCTCGTCGACAATACAAAACTAGCATACAAGTAGTTAAGGTCTGATGTTATGCACCTTTATACCTTGATTATGCTTATATTGCGCAAATCGATATACTCTCGGTCTGCCAAGGTAGTCTGAGTACGAGATGCAGAGACATAACTTAACTCTAAGTTTAGCGTACTCAATCAACTCAACTCAGTCGTGCTCTGAGTGCCCCTCAGTATACTCAGTGCACTTGAGTAAAAATCACCAGGCTGGTCACTGATTGGTCTATCTTTTCCCTATGTGTTTCAGATATCCATTCCGAGGTTGTGCAAGTTTGTCCTCGGTAAAGTGATGACTGGCGCCGAAGCGATTTACATGCCGAAACTATCGAATTTACCAGCAGTTTATTCTACACGAGACTGGCTCGATCGCACAGCTTCGTCTCCAGCGAAGTGGCTTGGGAATCGGGGAGTAAACTCATCTAACCAGTTAAAGATCAACTATATACAACCAATCAAAGCAATGAAATAATGATTGGACTACGGAGTATTGCAACGGGAGATATCACGAAATAGTTCCGCATGATTACCTATCAAAGGCTTCGCCAACCAAAAACTAAGTGGCCTGGAAAAAAAGGATTGTAGACTCATCCAAGCTTGGACCTTCTCAATTGAACCTAGTAAAGCCATTCAATAATTACGCAAAGGGAGTATTACTTCGGGTGATAGTCCGTGATATTTCCGTGACTTCTGCCTCGGGTTGTGGCTTTTGATCGGTGGCTGT
Organism: Neospermospora avenae; assembly: GCA_014282315.1. NCBI lineage: Eukaryota > Fungi > Ascomycota > Leotiomycetes > Helotiales > Ploettnerulaceae > Neospermospora > Neospermospora avenae. The sequence goes on along the minus strand of JACBAH010007758.1, from coordinate 63,638 downwards.
CAATCGCTTCGGCAGTCAGTAATGGATCCGCCTCCTCGAGACTCAAAGTCAAGAACCTTTCACAAGGCTTTATTCTGCTAATAATAGCACATATATTATTTACTTCACTTGTGTCGCTTCACCAGATTTTAACTGGGTCATCCTCGTTACCTACGTTGATGCCAGCGGGAAGGAGGCGCTTCCCAGCCAAGCATGTGATTAGATGCCAGGGTGAGTCTTAGCGAGGATCTAGACCTCGAATCGCTTTGAGACCCCTCTTCCTGATTTCCTGATTTCATGAACTTCCTGTTTCTGCTGAGTCTCGAACACGCGTCCTCTCATCTGTTATCATCAAAGCAAACCGCAATCGATAAACGTCAAACTCAATCCTATTCACCGTGCGATATAGATAGTTCAACTTTCTTCCGATCAATAGCTTCCTTGAGGCGGCGCCATTCCATCATTGCACGGAGTTCAGAGCTTAAGGTCAAGGTGCCGGTCTTCCCCTCAACCACGGAAACCGATGAATCGACGATTAAGGACTCCTCAGCGTACAAAGGCTGACTCCACTCGGCCAAAACGGGGAATAGGGACGCGAGAAATGATTAGAGAATCGCGTAATCATTAGTTGGCGCTGGCCTCTACTGGCGGTAGGCGTTATGCTTAGCGCAGAACAGAACTCTCGAGCGCATCGCAGCTTACTTAGCAACTTTGCACAGTTATCAGGCTCCGATGGCTATTGCAAGGTTCACTATATCTCATTCTAATTTCTTATCATGCCTTTGTCAGATTCCCCTCCGGCGTTGCAGAATGAGATGATTCCATACATGCAAGGCATGGCTAGACCCAGACACATGATGGTCCAGCCCCATGATATCTGGGGATCGCTGGCGGTCTAGTCTTCGCACTAAGATCCGTCCCAGCGCCAAATATAGAGCTAGTATCGTCCGGAACTCCCTAGCTTGTATATCATTAGCTTGTCCAAAGCCAGTGAGTGAATCTGCTTGGTCTCTATCCTCCGAGAGGCGTTCGCAGCAGCTGGATCGGTGCAAGCTTCTTGTCAGCGTCCAAGTACCAATTCCTTGGGTCCGTTCACTTGTTCGTGTCTGCCGTTATCGAGGCGAACGTCATCTTCACGTTGGATAACGTATCGGATGATTCACAAAACTCATCCTGGACAATTTACGCGAAATGTGCTTGTGAAGGTGTGGTTTCACGAAAGCTAATTTATTCAGAGACGATTTAGTACAGTCTCTTCCATGTTTCGTTTGGCTACCTATGCACGCCATGGTAGGTAGCCTCTGTGCTGATGGCCATCATCCCGGGTAATGCGCCGACCAGATAGGCGTTAGGAAAGTATAGTGACAGTGCACATCAGGTTTACTGATCTGGAACCACCCAGCCTTAACGTTGCAAGGTCGTATCAAAGTGATGTAAAGAGCTCCCACACCCTCAGGTTTTGCTTACTGTTTTCATCAGGTCTGTACACTTGTCCTTCTACATTGCTCATTATTTACTCGGAAAAGTATCTAGTTTTGAGGTGATCCATACCTTTGCCCTTGTCAAGACTTACGTACGAAGCCTTCTCTACACAATATCTTCCAAAATGATTCGCGGCTGCAGCCAAACCCGGGGAGATGCTTCTAAGGCGGTTCCGCAACAGCGAGAGGCATCTCGAGACAACTCTACTTGGGGGCCTGCTTTGAGAAAGATACAAAAGGGCCTGTTTCGTAGTAAAGCTACAGTTGTAGAGAAGTCAGATGTTAGAAAGCCGGAGAAATCCCACGCAGTGCCCGGTCGACCGCTCATGGAGATCCACCAGCGACGTATGAATGAGCGAAATGCAAGACCCAATACAGCACCGCAGGGCCCAATCGATTGCGAAAACTCCAATGTCCTTCGCAATAAACGCTCATCCCCTGTAGGACTAAAGGATCCAAATGAGTCTTCTTCACCGTTTGGTCGCATCAGGCGAACCTCATCAGGCTCGAAAAAGAAACCAACTCAAGGTCCCCAAGAACCTATGTTCGCAATGCGAGATGTTGAGAGACAAGAAGTCGAAATTATTTCAGCAGGAGCTCCTCAGACGGTCACCTATGTTCCCCGACACCTCGCGCTTGACTACCAAGGGCTACAAACCAGCGAGCAACAGAAGCGCAACGCTACACCTCCTCATAGACCAGCTCCTTTACAACTACAGGCACCACCCAAGCCAACAGCCTATGTGCCCAAACACGCAGCCTCGGATTCCGCTCAAATGAACCTCCCCTTCAGCCTCGACTCCAATGGCCTAGCCTCACCTCCACTTTCTCCAACGAGCATTAGAACCGAGTCCGATGTTTCTATTAAACCATTCTCGGATGCAGATTTCGACGATTACCAGCGCTTCATGGTCGCATCACGCATGGCCGCCGCACGAAGTTACAACTCACACGTTATCATGAACGCCAACAACTTCACGCCCAAGACGTCAGCGCTGATGCAGGATATCATCTCAAATCATCAGAGCACGGAAAGAGATCGGGCTTCTGGCATGTCACGAAGATCCAGCGCTTCGAGACCCGTTAGTCGTCCGGGCAGTATCTTTGATCGCGTGGCCGATTATGTGAAGCCGAATCGGGATGGTAGTTTGAGATCACATCGGATGGGGCATAATCGCTCGGGGAGTGAGATGTCGGCGATGACGGGGCTTACTAGTATGGATGGTGAGGGGAGTGTGAGGGAGAAGAGCCCTCCTTTGGATTTGCGAAGTGAGTTTGAGGAGGATGACGAGAGACCGAGTAGGAGGTGGAGTCGGGTTAGTGGGAGTCTGATCAGGTCGTTCTCGAGGGATAGAATTACGACTGGTTATGAAGATTGTGAAAATGTAGTTGGCGAGAAGGTCATCGGGGGAGGGATGAGCAGGAGGAGCAGGAAGATGCCTATTTCGCCGGGAATTAAGAAGTTCAACAGGGCAGTGAGAAGTGGGTCATATTGAACTATTAGGCTATTAAGGGCAAAAGCGAAGGAGTAAGGATTTATATGACTTGATGGCTGCTAGAGCATTTGACACTTCAATTCCATTTGCCAAATTTATAAAAAATATTCTCAATACTCGTTTGCTTTGTTGACTACTCGCGTATGGTGGCATGGGTGTTATTGGCGCCCCAACAGCCGATTATGTGATTTTCGATATGTTTATATGTGTGTCCTCGCTGTGGCCTTACCTTTCCACTTACCTGACTCCTGCCGTGAGTTGAAGTTAAGTTGGAATTAAGATCAATGGAAATTTGGAGAAGGCTGTCGCCCAAGTTGATCGCTCCTTTTGGCAACGAAGTACAAGCCTCATGATCTTGGAATGAGTATGCACTCCACAGACTCAATTGCTTGAGCCTCGCGATGATCTCCCACCCCAGACAGCCACTTCCTAGCAGGTATCCAAAGCCCCGTTCGTCGAGTTCCTCACATTAGTCAACCCGTACAATCCAGCAAACGGATCGTCGGTAGAGTTTGTCTGTCTATGATATTCCATACCATTGGCAACCTCGACAGCCTTCGATTCTCCAAACACCTCTGCGATCCAAGCAATCGTGACGTCGATACCAGCTGACACCCCAGACGAAGTCCCTATTGAAACTGTTCAGCAAATTTCAAGATTCACTGCCTTGATTCCAAAACCTGTATTTGAGAAGGTTTTGTGTATGATTGTACTTACAAACATTTCCATCCTTCATCCATCGCGCCTCCGCAACCCACTTAACCTTCGGACCCCAAGGCACTGTAGTAGCCCAAGCCTTCTTATTAGTCGTGGCACACTTCCCATCTAGCACACCTGCTCTAGCAACAACCCCGGCACCCGTGCAAACACTAATCAGATATTTCACAGTAGGATATCTCTCCCTTATGAAGAAAATCGTAGAATCGAGTCCAGTTCCCGGTGCTCTTGTCCCCAAGCCGCCTGGGATGAGTAAAACATCGAGAGGTGGCGCGTTGGCGAAGGTATGGCTTGGGAGAATGGTCTCGCCAAAAGTGGCATTTACGGCGCTGGTCGTCCAGGAGACTTTGTTGGTTGTTACGGGCTCAAGTGTGTCGGCTATGACGGTGAGGTTTATTTTGGTGGTGAAGGCTAGGACGTTGAGAGCGTCGAGGGGACCGAAGACGTCTAGAGCTTGGAACCCGGGGAAAACGATCATGCCAAATGAATATGGTAATGTAGCATCTATGTGTCTTAGTATGGTTATTGCTATAGACCTAGTATGGTTCGCCGGCTCAACTCACTTTGTGCTTGTCCACATTGAGCGAATGCAACACTCATCAAAGCGACGAAACTTACGCAGTTACTGAGACAAAACATGATTTTAAACCTTATCGGAGCAAAGAGATTTGATAGTTCGTGCCGAACTCGGGGAAATGAATTTACGGTATTTATGTACTTCAACTCTCACTCTTTCCGAGTCATCGATGTTGTAATAAGGATCCACGTTGGGGGGCCATAGATGTGGCCAAGAACGGGGATCCAATATGGAAGAAACGCATAAACGAACCGGCCAATGACCATCCTCAAAAAGATGAATTAGTGACGCAAATCAACGGAAACTTCTCAATTTTATGAGCCATTGCTTGCAAAGATGTGTAATTCATCCGATAATCTTCCTCGATTGTGAGCGGGATTGAGCAGATTCATGCCACCCGTTCGACCGGCGGAAAAGGTATAGACCAGCCAAGGAAACACTTATGTTCATGTCAACTCAGGCATCGGGACTGACCAAAACCCGTGCCGTCGATGCGGGTATACCTAGGTAGTAGAGCTCGTATTTCGGTGGCTGTTCACCAATGACTTGGCTCTGCCAAACTTCAGATATTCTGTATATCCGGTATAGGGCAAGGATCAGTTGGCCGACAGCTTTATGGTTTCTGGAGCAAGTCGAATTGACTATTCTAGATGATATGCACTTGAAAGTCCGGATTGGTAACATTTGAGTTGCCTGATCAAGTCGAAACCACCGATATACTGGCTCAAAGATGAATATCCTCTCCGGATGATCATCTCATGATCTTGAATGCACTTCGTGTCTTAGTTATATGTTCATGAAGCTCATTTATTTCAAATCCAATCCTCTGAAAAACAGAAGTGTAAATATAATACTACTCAGCGAGTGATTGAGAAATCCATACTCTGTCACGTAATTGGAATAATATAGGTCCTCATTTGCTCTCTTTTGTACCACGAGAATACACGAGTCGCTTATCCCAACCCATCCTCGTTCAGCGAAGCGGGGTGAATTTCCCCCGCCTTATTTTCCTGCTTCGTGTAAATGAGCTAGTCATCACGGAGCTTCAGTATTATTTGCCCTAAGCCTCAGAGTGGGGCTGCTGCTTGTATTGTTTGAGATCTAGACCTCACACCTGTACCGACTGTAACGGAGTAAAGAAGATCCGGAGCAGTAACGAAGCTACTACAAGGCTGGGCCATCTCATCATTGGCAAAGTGAGTGCTGGTGAAATGTATTGAATTACTAAGTCTTTTCAGGATTTCCAATTGATTTGTTGTCACCAAACTGCTTCATACTTGTACTAAAGTTGCTTTGAAAGGTCACGGAAAGCTCATAGGGCTTTGCTTGTTGTCCAGTTCCCCGGTCACGAGTTTAGTTGCCTCGCTGTTTAGTGCCATATACGTTCATTCCTCAGCTACGAAGTAGATCACAGCTTTCAATCGGTGTCGCTGCAATTCTTCACGGTAGCTTAATCAATTCTAAGGTCAAAGACTTGTGAGCTCAACATGGCGTCCTTCAAAGCTCCTCCTTTCGACCCCGCTCTCGCAGCAGTTCTCGCTATGTTCCCCAAGAATACAGAGCCATCGGACAGTGCCAAGATCATTCTGCAACGACAAGCAATGGCGCCATTCTGTAATCCACAAGTTGTTTCCACGGATCCAGATATTCTCGCTGAGGAAATCACCATGCCAGGCCCTGGAGGAGAAATCGCTTTGACAATTTTACGACCAAAGAAAGAGACGGATGGCCCAAAGCCTGTGTTCTATTGGATCCATGGCGGTGCTCTCGTCCTTGGGAACAGATATTTCTTCCTTGGGGCTACTTTTCCGCTGGTGAAAGAATTCAATGCGGTTGTTGTCAGTGTGGAATATCGACTTGCACCGGAGCATTCTGCCCCTGCACAGATTGATGACTGTTACGCGGGCCTGTAAGTGCATCTAATATGAATGCTCTGGGACTTTCAATTAACAAGAGAATTCAATTTTAGAGAATGGACATTTGAAAATGCGACCAAGCTGGGCATTGATCCAGCAAAAATAATAGTCATAGGTGGCTCAGCAGGAGGTTGTCTTGCGGCTGGAATTGGTCTTCTTGCACGAGACAGGAAAGGGCCACCTATCTTCGCATTGCATCTTACTGACCCTATGCTGGACGATCGATGTGTTTCGGTGTCTGTGAATCAGTTCATGCATGAAGGTGGCTACACCGGAAGCCAGAATATCGTTGCTTGGGACGCGGTCCTTCCTGGGACGAGAGGTAGCAAAGATGTCAGCAAATATGTTGTGCCCTCTCGAGCTGAGGATCTCTCTGGACTGCCCCCAACCTATATCTCGGTGGGCTCAGCGGAGCCGTTCAGAGATGAAGATGTTGCGTTTGCTTCGAAGATATGGGAATGTGGTGGAATTGCGGAGTTGCATGTGTGGCCGGGTGCTTGGTGAGTTGATTCCGAGCTTTTGCTCTTCCTCTAGCTGTACAAGAAAGTACTGATGTGACGATTCAGGCATGGCTCCACCGGTCTCGTACCTACGGCAGATGTTTCCATCACAGCTGCCAAAACAAGTATGGAATGGCTCAGGCGAATTCTCAAATAAATCAGGAAATATTTTTTTGCCAGACAAGTTAACATTGAAAATGCAATTACTTGTTTGACCAATTTTACTGCCGTCGTCATAATATTCTCATGCCTGTCTTTGATTTCCCATTTTAGGAAAGCCTCGTAAGGTTCTCGTGACTTTGACACACATATCAAAATGAGATCTGAGCCGTACTTACCGGCGACTAAATAGTCCAGCCCTGATGTCCTTTCGCACATTATTGTTCTAGCTACGTGTATTTGTTTTGTTTTTGGAGTTCCGTACTTAGGTTGAAATTAATTGCAAATGAACGTGGCGAATTAGCCGACGGGATGATTGCGGCAGGCGCACCTTGACAGCTACTATACCTAACCTTATTATCGACCTAATCTAGCTTTCTACACATGAGCTATAAAATGCAGATATGCCTACTTGCAATGCCGACGAGAACTCTTTTCTGAACCTGCAATTACTCATTATTCAGTATTGGTAATTATTTTCAATCAACATTTTGGGATATCATCCAGTGACGTCGGTCAGAGATCTTGTAGTAGTGACGTAACGACATTACCGGCAATATGAAAGAGCCAACTCCACAAAAATTGCCAACTACAAGTACAAGCACTACTTCCAGGCTGAATCAATTGCATTTTTCAATCCAGCATTTGGCAAAAGAAACACACTCTAAAACCACAAATCCTCACATCAAATATCCTAAATTCACATCATGGCATTGAGTCAAGCAGCAGCACTTTTGGAGAAGGCCATCGGCCATGATTCCAACGCCGTCACAGCCCAAGATATCACAAACCCAGGACGAGACAGGGCGAAGTATGCAGATCCCAGTGGTGAGATGATGCAGGCACTTGTATGGAATGGCAAAAATTCTGTCAAGATGGGTACGTTTATATGATCATAATCCTTCAGGATTGAAAAAGATGTCTCTGGCGAAGCAAACCACTCAAGTGAGCAAAGTCATCAAACATTGATATGACTTTGAAGCATCACTTCGGTAATTTTCTGTACAATTGTCGCGATCTTGGGTCCGAAGTACAGGATTTTTAGTGAAGTGATACTTTGAAGTCATAGAGTTATTTGTTGACTACATTAAGGTTTTCGCTTCGCTGGCGATGAATTGCCTAGCATGGAACTGACGCATTACAACAGAGCAGGTCCCAAAACCCAGAGTAGTTGAAGACCGGGATGTTATCTTGAAAATCACAGGATCAACAGTCTGTGGAAGTGATTTGCATCTTTTGCACGGAAGTGTAGTAGAGATGGAGAAGGGAGACATTCTTGGTCACGAGTTCTGTGGTATCGTTGACTCGATGGGTCCAGCTGTCACGGGGTTGAAGAAGGGTGATCGTGTCGTTGCTTCGTTCCAGATTGCTTGTGGAGACGTAAGTCGCTTGTAAGCAGGCTATGACACATGAAATTGACAGTCGCAGTGTTTCTTCTGCAAACAGAAACTCTCTTCGCAATGTGAGAAGACGAACTCGAATACTATGGAGAATGGCATGTACGGAGGACGGACAGCTGGGATGTTCGGCTACTCTCACTTTACTGGTGGTTTTGTAAGTCTAGATTCCCATCTGTGCTTCATTCACACATCATATTCCTCCTACAAGAATGTCGGAGTTATCGCTTACAATTTTCGCAGGCTGGAGGACAAGCTGAATATACTCGGGTGCCCTTTGGTGACGTTAACCTTCTTAAGCTTCCAGACAGTGTCCCAGATGAGAAGGGACTGTATCTTTCCGATGTTCTTTGCACGTCTTGGAACTGTGTGGTTGACACCCGTATCGACCCAAACGACACTGTAGCTATTTGGGGAGCTGGTAAGTACTCTGTCCAAAAACGGTCATTATGTCTAACTTTTGCAGGTCCAATTGGTCAGATGTGTGCTGAGTTTGCTTTCATGAACGGAGCCGGACGAGTGATCATGATCGACGCCAACTGGAGGCTCGATTACGTGAAGTCCAAGTACCCAAAAGTCGAGACAATTGACTACAGCGCACTACCCAAAGGAGAGACAGTTTACTCGAAGATCCGAGAGATGTGCCCCCGAGGCCCTGATGTCGCTCTGGAGTGCGTGGCTGGCGAGTATGCTAAGGGATGGGCGCATTACTTCGAGATGCAACTTGGCTTAGAAACTGATACTTCTGAGATCGTCAACGAGATGATCACTTCGGTCCGCAATTTCGGAAGATGTGGCATTACTGGCGTTTATGTTGGATACGTATGTTCCATCTTTCCCCGAAATATATGGCAAGTACTGACAGAGCAAGACCAACCATTTCAACATTGGCTCATTGATGGAGCGTGGAATCCGTCTGATTGGCAATGGTCAGGCTCCAGTCCACCTTTACTGGGACAAACTCTGCAAGATGATCGAGAGTGGCGAGATCGATCCTCTGAAGATGGTTACTCACCGTGTCTCGATCGACGAGCTAGATACCGTCTACTACAAGTTTGAGAAGAAGGAAGACGGCATGCAGAAGGTCTTCGTGGAAACGAAGTTCTCTGCACCTCCGTGCGCGGGCAGTCCAGCTCTGACCACTTACAAGAAGTAGAATGGGGCATGTGATGTGAAATGATGTGCACGATTGGCGTTTTTGTACGTATATATGTCTAAGAAAATATATGAATACAGCATGAAATTGTGAAATATAACGTCTTCAACCCAGTGATTCCCAAGCCTCTTTCACTCAGCGCGTCCATCGTAACCTACAATGCGTAGCACTTTTCCTATTCGGGATAGGCCGACTCCGTGTCGGGAGACAATACTGTCATTATCGTGTCTTTCCCATCATAGTCTAGATCTTCTATGAAGACGTCAATCACGTCTTGTCCGAGACATGGCCCGCGCCGCCCGAGGTTGCAACCATGTGGTGTCTCACTTACTTCGTCACAACGAGCCGTCCCGCACCTCAACTCGTCAAACCTTACCAACCACATCCTCTAAACCATCAATCCGTCTCCCAAGCTTATTCTATTGACACTTTCGTGATACTGTGCCGAGTTTGGTTATGGCCCCCATTCACATGATTACCTTAGTGTTAAGGCAACCATCTACCGGGGTAGCAAGCCTGCCAGCCAATGTAAGACCTCGGACGTATTTCTCAAGCGGACACAGCCATCCGTCCATCGAGACGGCTCGGGGTCGTTCCCAGCACGGCGGCTAAAATATAGATATTCCTTGCGCTATCGTTTCTGTATATGTCTTCATTCGACACACCTGCATGACCGGGAGCCTAAAGCACAGCTTCAGGGTGTATTGGGAAGAGCATTCTATGGAGAAGTGACGCGGATGCAAATGCGCGGCTGAGCCTGAAGGGGATCTATGTGCAGGCTACCGAATTTCCTGATTAAAGGTAAGATAGACACTTGCGGACTGCAGGTCTTGGGTCGATGTCGCGGATGAAGCTGGATTGAGACATGTGTTAGGACGAACCCGCCTCTTGGGGTGCAGATGTCGACTGGCATTCGGAATTTATGGACTAGAAGAGGCTGCATTTTGCGAGCTAGTACTGTGCGCAATACGCTCGGACGTAGAAGGGGATGGATGGGTACTGCTTCTGGAGAGAGGCGAGGGATAAGTAATGTATTACCTACCTATGTAGCTGACGGGATGAATTGGGAGGATCTGCTGGTGAGTCAATGTGCGATGAGGGCTGTGCGATGCGAGGAAAACTGCTTGTGGTGTATTTCAAATGCGGGATGGATAAGTAAAAACAAGGTCTCCGTCAGTTAGTATTCATATAAGAGATGATTCCTGAATGTGACATTTCCATTGTTAGTTTTATCCTTAATAAAGACGAACAATGCATTCTCCCAAACTTCAACAACAAAATATGACAGCTCAGAAGCTAGATCACCAAGAAGCGTCAGCAGTAAGCACCAATCCGTCTTCATGAACCAATTGTCAGGCCTGACATTCTACTAGAGGTCTTCCACAGAAGACAGCAATAACTCTCAAATCCATTTCATAATCTGCTCCTGCTCCAAACACGTCGTCACTGCGAACAACATCCAAATTCTGCACCCTTATACCTCCATACCAAGTCTCGCAACCCTTCTTTCGTCTCTCCTTCTCTCGTCGACCTCATCATTACCACCAACTTACCTCGCTACACCGTCTGCAAGTTTAAACCCATTAGCAGCTTTCCAATTAACTCATGTACATCTACAAACACTTAACATCCCATCCCGTGCCGGCAGATACATTGCAAACCCATTCGAGATACCAGGCTTACTCAACCGAGTACGGATCAATGTGCAGGGACTATTAAGTGTGAGGTTGTGGTTCAATATATGGTGTGTTGTGGTCTGGGTTTTGATTCGGCGATTTCTTGAGATTTTTGGGGTCAGGATGGGAGGATCGAAGGGAACGTAACGGAGGTACGAAGGTGAAATCCAGACACTACTATAGCCTTCGATTCTGTTATGGGCCCCTCAGTTGGGCACAGCAAGCACGAGGTGTATGGATTTTATTGATGTGTGAAACGAAGCTTTAGTGTGGAGATCTATCCTGTCAAAGAGAGTGGCGTAGCCTCTAGTGGGATGGAGAGCTGGAGCTTCTGAAAATATTTCCACTCCATATTCGCTGCAGTATCAGCATCTGAAGTAGACTCGGTCTTTCTTGAAGACAAAATGCACAAACCGCTGTCCATCTTCACTGGCTACACTATGCAGAGCCCGCTGCCATGTAAACAAACTCCAACCTTCCCGAATCCCATGGTATCATTCTCAAACATGTTTGCAACGCGGCACTCTCGTTATTGACATCCGTTGAACTCCCTTGCCACCAGTATTCAACGCTCAGTTTCCTCCTTAAGTTTCTCATTCAACCACTCCCTAACTTGTGCACAGCTCCAGCGTTCATCACGATCCTGGCACAGCATTGCTTTGATACCTTCGAAAAGGGTGTGTTGCTCAAAGTGATCTGGGAAGACGCCATCTCTCAATTTTTCCATTGTAAAAACTCGCTCAACCTTCGTACCAAACTTGTGCACCATTTCGAAGGCGATGACACCAAAACTGTAGACGTCAAGCTTTGGGCAGATCGGCTTTTCCTTTGGAACTTGAGTCGGGCAATAGAACTTTGTGCCTGCTTGTTGCGTCGCTGCTGTGAAAAATGGGAATGGCTCCAGCGCTGCCGCCTTCTTCGATGGTGTTGCGGTCGAGTCTGCATTGACCACCTTAAGGTCGTGGACCAACCCGAAGTCTCCAATGTGCGGGCAGATGTGGATTTGTGTTTCTGAGGCACCACATTCTTTACAATCTGAGATGTTGATGAAGTTATGAGTAGGAGGCTCCTCTGGTTCGAGGATGGAGAGGAAGATATTGGCAGGCTTCAAATCACGGTGAATAAAACCCTTGCGATGAAGATAGTCGGTGCCATCGAGAATTGCGAGAAGTAGGCGGAGTGTCGGTAATGCATGGAAGCAGTGCCTAGTTGACGAGTACTCCTCACGTCCCACACCCCAGATGAAGTCCTCCAGGGACAGCGGATATGCAGCCATCTTAATATGCAACACTAAGTCCTTTTTGATGCCTTTGTAGAGGGTAATTTCACCAGGATTATCATCTCTCGAAATCTCTTCAGTGCTAGCATTGCTCCTACTGGCATCGTCTTCATCCTCGCTATCTGTACGCAAATGGAATCAGTGTTTGTTTTTTCTTCAGGATGTTTTGAAGAGGAAGACCAGAATGTCTCGAGAGAGTCTTGAAGCATGGACAGAACAGGAGGTCAGGGTTTCCAAAACGTACCTGGTTCTCCTGGCTTGCGAAAAGCGCTTTTGTAACCGGACGCAGGCTTTGACGAATTGGAAGTCTCTAATCATTGCATTAGCATATCGTGCAATTAATACGGGACTGTCAATTCATTTCATCCCTCATTCAAAACTTTGAAAACTTTTCGTAACTACAATAGATGCATAATGATTAGCATATGACTTACCGAAGAGAATGTAGCTCCTGCTCTCCCCATCTTCAATGGAATTTACTCGCTGACGATCGATTTCTGTCAAGACATCTTTTTCCGATCCCAATTGTATACTACGCACGCTCTTACAAGCGGCATTTGGGGACTCTGAGGGTGGATTTGAGTCAAACCCGGATCCCCCCTCGGAATCGGTTTCATCGCCTGCTTTTTCCTTTGAAAGGTCGCGCTCCTCAAGCCAAGAATGGTGATACCGCACGATGTTGTGATGTTGGAGTCGTGCTAGAGATTGCACTTCAGCGAGAACCTTTTCAAGCTTCGCCTGACCAAAATCACCACCAAATTTCTCAGCGGGAACAGCGATTCGTTTGATGGCGTATTCGTGATTATCTAGGCCATGTTTCACAAGAAAAACGCTGCCGAATCCACCACTGCCCAATTTGGAAAGCCTGAAGAAGAGATCAGCGATATGACGAGGAGTAGTAAAAGGAAGATGATCAGATGAAAGGAGGAAAAAGGGGGAGCAGAGCAAGGAGGGTCTTCTACAGATGTCGCCTAATGATTAGACGGCATTGGCAAGGGGGCAGGCAATTAGTTTATTCGATGGGGAGAGTGCATGAAATCTGCGTCTGCAGGTGGGAGAAGAGGAAGAATTGGAGAAGCTTACTGCTTATATTCCGAGTCGTAAATCGATTTCGAGACATCACTATTGCTAGTGGACAATGAAAACGGGAACAATGGTTGTTCACCATGCCGAAAGGGCGCCATCCTGAAATCTCGACGAACGAGTGCGTTCAAATAGCCTTGTGTTGGTTGAAGCTGCAAGGTTCCAGGAACAAGAGGAAGTGACTGAGAATCAACAAACGATATGTGTGGAAGCCCGGAAGTATCAGAGGCTCTTCTTGCTGCGATATCGTTGATGGCAGCATCAAACGATGTCAAGTATGACGGCAATTCGGCAATGTGTCGACTAACTAGTTCTTCAGGCAGCATTCCAACATTGGCTAACTCTCACTTTGATTGAGCGAAGACGTTGGCTGCAAGAGCGCAGACTTCTGGATGGTCCTCGGAAAGTTGATATTCTTGGCCGCGCTGGGCGTTGATAAACGCTGCCGCTTGCTGTTTACACCTTGCCTCAATCAACGCAAGGTAAAAGAAAGAAGCATGTTGAGTTTGCTGAGGATGTGATAGATCAGGGGCCACTATCCGAGTGAGAGCTCCAACGTTATCATAAGCATCATTGCTAATACCCTCGAGACTCTCACGAGAATATCCATTGTGAAGACCCTCACGTGATATTTCAAGTCCATCCAAAGACTGCTCACTACTCACGTCTTCTGACGTAGCCACACGTCTCGAGGACATCGCTGGAGAGTAGAAAAAGGTGCTCTATGGCTCCAATTGAGATAGACTACAAGAGCATAGATTGAATAGAAAGTATACGACAAGCCAAAACGAGAGGGTCGCTACGCGAAAAGCAGAAATAAAGTCCTCAATTAGGAAACGGTGTTCTCATATTCGAGCAACATCCCAGCCCAAGCCACTCCTCAAGTGAAGAGCTGAAACAATGACCGGAGAAGCTGAACGAATGAGACAGGGTACTGGACGCTGAGTGTTGTAAGTAGTTGAAGCTCGAAGAAAGAGCGTAGTTTTCTACGTCCTTCGAACCAAGACTTTGTCTGGCTCGCTTCTCGAAGGATGACTAAGCCGCGAACTCAGGAGTCGCGACCGCGACCAACATCGCATATTTCATCACAACTGCCTAACAACATCTTATACTGGTTCTATGGGACCGAAGGACTTCATCTTAACTATTGCGTTGCGAAATTAAATAGGAATGCTTTGGGATGGTCTCATTTTGGATACAGTAAATTCTTGGCTCGAGGCCTTCTCACGGTTCCGTGTAACATCACTGCTTCGAAATTTAGCAATCTTTTGGCTGACTTATATGCGAGGGCAATGCACGAGTAAATTTTTACTGTCGTCAAATCGGCTCGATCGCCAGAATCTTCGGAAAGCTTTCCAGACGATCCTACGCTCTACCCTGCTTCGACATCATGCCTAGAAAACTTCCCTGGCAGGCAGCTAGCTCAAGCGCGGCAGCGCGCCCTAAACACTCGGTCGGAACTCCTCCTGCAAAAAGATTGAAAGTCAAGAAGGCAAATTCTGACAGCGATGAGGAAGGAACGATATCTTCGTCTTGGAAGAGCAAACCTCATAAACCTGGTTAGTCTTCTCTGCTTCTAAGTATTGTTTCACTCTAGAGCAGATATTGACCATAATTGAAGAACATCATCCTTCATCATCGCTGCTTCCAGATCCTCCATCAGAGAGGTGAGACGACTCACACAAATGACAGATAAAGTAGCTGACCATTACAGCTTCATGACCGATGGCAAAGACTACGACGACAGGTATCGCATGGTGGAGGACGAATTTCTGTCTGTAGCTCAGCAGTTTACAGTGCATCTTCATGCTGCTGAGTACAAGAGGCAGCAAAATGCTGTCAAGAACGAAAACGCCGAGACGATCAATTCAATATCAAGACCCGTGACTGGCAGGATGCCAGATCAGACGAAGCGGAAACTCGAAGCTGCCTCCATTGCGAAAAGGCAAAGAGCAATAATTCAAGGATTTCTCGGGAAAAAAGAGAGCGGGGCGAATTCAGACGATAGCGACATCGAGGAGCTCCCTTATGTTGGAACGACACTGCACGGCCTAATGGATAGTCCTCGGAAGAAGGCTGGATCCCTTGCAAGGCTCGGATCTAAAGCTACTACTCGAGCTGCAGCAGGGTTCAAGAAATCGGCAGTTCCGACGAAAACCAACCAGCACACTTCTCTTGTAGATTCGCCAGAGCCCAAGCATACTATGCGACAGACGCAAGCCCACGTACTTATGGATTCTACAGACGGTGACGATGATCTTGACGCTCCTATTCCTGCCCCAAAACTGGTTGCATTAGTTCAGAAGCCCACAGCATCTTCCAATCTACATTCCCAGCAAGTCAAATCAACTGTGATCAAACAGGAACCCCTCGTTAAACAGGAACCTCTCGCTCCTATTTCCCGCGTACCAAAAATGGAACCTCATGTCAAGTCTGAGCCGTCGTTGCCACCCCTTTACAACGATACGGTATCGAGATCTCCTGCAGAAGCTGCTGCAAAACCATCAAGGTTAGAGCGCATTCGAATTGCTAGAGCCAAAAAGGAGAGAGAGCAGAAATTAAAGAAGGAGGAAGACTACAACACGATTCCTACCTTCTGATTGAGTCCATTCGAACTACATTCTGATGAGTTTGGTGAGCGAATCCAGTTACATTATTACTATTCCGATCATTGGCTACATCCGGTCAAGCCTTGAAAGGCGTCTCGGTGGGAGCTTCCGCCTGTGCTGCGATCCGCGCCAAATGTCTTCTCTGACCAGACTTCCAATCGACCAGAGCTGAATGACTTGTCACTCTGTTGTCCCACACAACAACTGTCTTCTCAGCCCACTTGACCCTCGCTTGAAAGTCCGCTCCGTAGGCAATATGATCGTATAAGAACTTAAGTAAGAACTCGCTCTCCTCATGTTTATAGCCAACAATCGATCTAGTAACTAAGATCATGTCAGAATAGGGGATTCTCAGCTGGGGAATAGTCACTCTTACATTGTGGATTGACGTAAAGAGCCTTCTCTCCTGTAACTGGATGCGTTCGCACAATTGGATGTACGCTCACCACTGGCTCTCTGCGAACAGCACCATTCTTGTTCCTCGAAGCATTGACTTGTTCGATGCCTGAGTGAGTCGCTTTGAGGCCGTGTAGTCTCTCTTTGAAGCCGTTGCTGAGTCTGTTGTACGCTTCCACCTGGTTGGCAAAGAGGGTATCGCCACCGCTTTCTGGGACGTCAAGGATGTACAAGAAGGTTGTTCCTGGTGGTTGGCGCTCGTAAGAAACGTCACTGTGCCATGCTACCGACGATGTCCGAGTCTCGAAAAACTGTTCAGCAGTCTTATCTCCAGCACCGCGATGGACCAAGTGTACTTCTGGATATCCTGCCGGTGCTCCGGAAGTGGGATGAATGTGAAGACGACCGAAATACCTCCCATAGTCAAGTGCTTCACTGATGGGCAGGTCTGCAAAGTCTTGATCTCTAAAAGCGACAACCTTTCTCTCTGCGACGAATCTAGCCAGCTCGTCTTTTCCTGCGTTGCTCAACTTACTGAGTTGAATGCCGGTCACTTCAGTACCGATCGTCGGAGTCAGATCGTTGGTTGTCACACCACTGGCTAGAAGCTCCGGAAATTCGAGATCAGCATCTAAGCCATGGTCTCTGTGCTCGAATGGCTCTAGAGGCGGGAAGCTCTCAATTCCCCATGTTGGGAGGTAGTTTTTGTACTGTTGGACGGTCAGAAAGAATTTGCTGGAATTGTATCAAATCGAACCTTTGCTGCCGAGAACCCATCTTTACCCTTCTCTTCAGCATCTTTCTCGTATCCGATGGGTGAGAGTTCTTTGTATGGTCCAACGTTGCTCGTGAGCTTGACTGGACGATTCTCCAAAGTGATGGTTGCGGTTTCGGTTATTGTTGCTGATGGAGCCATTTTGTGTGTGTGGTGGAATCGGTTTAGTTCTAGCTGTCAAACTTTGCATCAATGGGGTCTTTATATGTCTCTTGGAGCTTGATCACATTTCATCATCCAAGAATTGCGTCTTTCTTGAATAGAGTGATGTCCCCTCCATCCCCGCTCCTGGGGACTGAGGAAGCAGACATCCGTTGTAAGCTTAGCAACTTTGATTGGTAGACAAAGCAGTTGACATTCTGATACATGTTAGATAGTAGCTGCGAAATGCATGGCGTAGCGTACGTTAGATGGTTGATACTAGAAGGCTGCGAGTATTATTGGTGGATGGTTGGGCTAAGGGATGGTGCAATTAAGCTTGAACATTACGTTTTGAAGAAAGGTCGCAAACCAAGCAAGCCATGGCCAAGGAATAGGAGACATGGTCATTGTCAGCGGCCGATATTCGGTTTCTTGAAATGCCATAAGACTACCTAATAAACAGCTAGGTATGCATGATAATTCCGACCCATTCTGGATATAATCAAGGTCATGTGACCTGTATCAATGCCAATATCAAAATCTTATCTCTGCTTCGGATTGATACTCATGTAATGTAGACGAAATTTATTCAAGCATTATAGATCTTCCCCTTAGCTTGTTCAAGTCGATCCAAAGTTTTCTGATTTCAAAGCATGACTCAAGGTCACGTTGTGATGGTGGCGGCTTCTGATAAGGATTTTCGGGTCAAATATTATTTGGGTGTTGGCGGGGTCAAGATTTCTACATTTTCATACCCCACCACCAAATAATCCTAAGGCAAGGACACAACCAGTATTACCGTCAAGATGTCTGCCATGGACCTTGACGCCCCGGTGTCTATCGCAACAAGATTTGCGGTAGCAGACCAGCAACAAAACGGTGCAACGTAAGGAATCCATCACTATTTCGCCATCTATCTGCTAACATCTTCAAGTATTCTGTGCTGCAACTGTGGCGCTGCTATCGATGGAACGACTGCCGCCGGCGCTCTCTGCTACGACTGTGTGAAGCTTACTGTCGACGTATCCCAAGGAATTCAGCGCGAGGCCACCCTACATTTCTGCAGAGATTGTGACCGATGGTTGCTTCCCCCCACCAGCTGGATTGTCGCCGCTCTCGAGTCCAGGGAACTACTCGCACTTTGCCTGAAGAAATTACGAGGTCTGCACAAAGTACGAATTATCGACGCGAGCTTCATCTGGACGGAACCTCATTCTCGCAGAGTTAAGGTCAAACTTACGATTCAAGATTCCGTCTCCGAAGGAGTTGTGCTGCAGCAGGCATTCGAGGTGGAATATATTGTCGCATACCAGCAATGTCCCGACTGTGCGAAATCATATACTGCCAACACATGGAGAGCATGCGTACAAGTCCGCCAAAAGGTTCCTCACAAGAGAACCTTCCTTTATCTTGAACAACTCATCCTCAAGCATGGCGCACACAAAGACACGATTAACATCAAGGAAGTGAAGGATGGCTTGGATTTCTACTACGCAGCAAGGAATCAAGCCGAGAAATTCGTCGACTTTCTCAACTCTGTCGCACCTGTCACAAGCAAGAAGTCTCAAGAACTGATTTCGATGGACATTCACACATCTACCAAATCCTACAAATTTTCATACTCCGTCGAACTGGTACCAATCTGCAAAGATGATTTGGTGGCGATACCGATCAAGCTCGCAAAGCAGGTTGGTAATATCTATCCTCTCGGTCTTTGCTACAAGATTGGCACCACAGTTTGCTTCCTCGACCCATCTACCCTCCAGACCGCCGATGTTTCTACACCGATTTACTGGCGTGCTCCTTTCGTTTCTCTTGCCGATGTTCAAGAACTTACCGAATTCATTGTAATGGATATTGACCTGATTGGACCAACAAAAGGAAGATGGGCTTTGGCTGAAGCTACAGTTGCTCGTGCCTCAGACCTCGGATCGAATGACAAGACATACTATACCCGCACACATCTGGGCAACGTTCTGCACCCGGGAGATTCCGTGATGGGATACATGCTCACTGGCACAAATTTCAACAGTCCTCAATACGACGCTCTCGAAGAATCAAACACATACTCTTCGCAAATACCCGACGTCATGCTCGTCAAGAAGTTTTACGCCAGAAAGAAGAAGGCGAAGAACCGTAACTGGCGTCTGAAGCGCATGGCCAGGGAGGAGGGCGATATGTTGCCTAAGAAGTCAGACCAGGAGAAGATGGATAAGGATTATGAGATGTTCTTGCGTGATGTTGAGGAGGATGAGGAGTTGAGACAGACCATGGCTTTGTATAAGGCACAGCAACAGCAGAAGATTGATCAAGAGGCCATGAGTGTCGTAGAGACAGATGATGGAGAGGATGAGACCCCGCGCATCGATATGGATGAGCTGTTGGACGAGTTTGACGATCTTGCTGTTACGGACAAACCATAGAGGCCCTTGGATTGTATCTGATTTGCTGGCGTTGGGACGAAAATGGTGTTGGTTGGGTCTTTTCAGCATCGGGTATGGATACCGAGACACGTAGCTAGATGGATAGCACTCTACTTGCGCATTGCGATCATTAAAAATTCGCTCTTATACGGTCTATTTATTCCTTGTTGCGTGAACTCGAAATGGTGCATGGGTACCCCATCAAGACTTAGCTGTCTGATACTTACTACGGACCGAATAGAGGCTAGGGCAATGAGGGTGTAAATCAGTGCCACAATTCAAACATTAAAAAGTCATGGAAATGTCACAGGACATAACCCGACGTAAATTTGTGACGTATCATAAGCATTTGATGAATTTTCTAATCACTTCATGCTCTGAAAGTTCAATACACTCCGAGTCGTGAGGTAGTCGCTTTGCCGGAGAACGATTTGGACCAGGCTCGGATATACCTCAAGATGAAATTGAATCTTCACATGCTTTGCTGGGCTTCAATTCATGCTGGTATATTGACACCAGTATTTGGAGCAACGACTCTAATAGAAAAATTCCATCATCTCCAAACCCGTTCAGTCGGTGAGTCACTTCTTTTGAGAGTTTTTCATCAACTTTCCAAAAGTTCTCCTCTTCTCGTGCTAGGTATCTTACAGTCGCTGACCACAATAACCCACGACCACACTTCCTTGAACACCTATGCACTCCAAAATAACAGAATTCCTGCATCTCAGCCAAGATCTTTGTTACGTTTCCAGCAATGTGCTCTTCGATGGGGAGTTCAGCGTGGCTATAGCCTTAAGTCCCTCTAGTGCCTGTAGGACATCTAGTGCTCCCAATGCCCCTGGCACACAGAGCGTGGACTCCAAAGAGAATCCCAGTCTACAATTCTTACATGTTCGATACAATCGACCAGATCTCTGGTATGTCAGCGCAAGATACAAATGAGACTGTAAAAATTGTGGATGCTAACCACAAATCTTCAGTACTTGCTATCTGCCCTCTGGTGCTGCCGTGATAGCGGCGGCGGCCGCCAAGGCTATTTCAATCACACCGTTCTAGTATGCAAAGTATGAGCGGCTAGGATTGAATTTTGAGACTTGTTGAACTAGCCCTTGATAACTATTTTATACAACACTTATCTGAAACAAAACTACCCAGTACTTGCGTTCCTAGGAGCGATATCATCATGCCGAAAAATGGAGGCAGGAAAGAAGAGCCATGTAAGGATCAGTCACTACTGTATACTCTCCCCAAATACTAGCTAGATGGACTTAGTGATTGGAGATGTTTGTCAATGCATGGTATTTGCCTCTTAGTTGTGATGTCGATGAAAATTTGGTGATGATCACGGAATGTTTTGGAAAGACACGTTAAGCGAGAATTATCAACGACCTCTGAGGTAACATCCGGTACTCCTCACCACATCTCAGATCAAGAAATTTTCTTATACAACTTCTGGAACTCAGTCTCTATTAGATTAGCTCTGGTGAGATAAGAAGGGACTTGAGATAAGATCGAAAACAGTTGTATGCTCCCTTTGCATTCTTGACGACCGAACGCTTGACAGACTTGTCGACCACCTCTTCCACATTTTGTGCGCATGCAGACACCAGATAGAAGGCTTGAGGCTTGTGTAAAATATTTGATATTTACATACTAAATGTAAAGTATCGAAGCATACAGGTGGACGATATCGTTCTTACCATATATCTTAAGATCTCAACAGCTCGCCAGAAGCTCAGATACCTACGATCTCTAAATCAAATTCCTTAGCACTGCCGCCGAATTTCAATACATTATCTGTACAAGTTTCACAGGATTTGAGCGCATTCACATAGATCAACAAGTACAGTGGTCGTTATTTGCACCCCAAGCTTTCCCAGGCTCGCCGTCACCTTCACAAACCCAGCTCGGCTCCGATCCGATTTACGACAACCACCTGCTCACCTTCACTTTTCCCTCAAATAAGTAACAAAATAAAGACAAAACTGACATCGCTTCGGCGATTGATCATTTTGTAAGTCTCTCATTCCGATCAATCAGCTGCTAACAACCCGGGTACCCGGTACCAAATAGCCACAAACCACTTTTCTTTCAACAAAGAAAAATATTCGAATTGATTCGGATGGAGTCGGCTGTTCGGCGCCCTTCCTGATCTCTGAACAAGGTCTCAGTAAAAGGAATTGAAGGGGCGTCCCCGGCTCCTGACGCGATACTCTCGTCCGCCGAAAGGTGATTCGAGTGGCTCGCGTCAGGATACCCGGGGACAAGCTCTTAGCTCACGTTGTTGTTCCTGACCTGCTTCCGAAAGCGCAAAGGGTTAAATGCGACTGGGACCCGTGATACCTAAGAGCTCTTATATTATTACTATAACTATATTATTAGAAAAAGCAGAACGCCTGAAAGAGGGTGTTTGTTCTCCCGCGGACGCGCGGGAGTTTGTTTTGCCAATTTCTTCAGTGAAATCCTTTTATATATTATTCTTCTTAGATACGAAGGTGCGAGACTGGTTTACAGAGGGATCGAGAATGAAAAGAAACAGGATCCAGCTCTATACTAGCTGTTTGCTTTTTGACTGGCGAATTCAAATGTTATATAGGCTATCAGATCTTCCTCTCTATACAGCTCCTCTAAATAGCACAGAGATTGATGCTATTGACAATCACATCCAAGTATATCATCCCCCAACTCCTTCTATTCATCCTCATCAATATTCCCCATCAATTCAGCTTGGCAGCATATATTCCCATAAATTTTGTTCTTGACGATCGCAACACTTTATCGCAAGTGCTCTTCTCCAAGCATGCGGACATGAGCGTATATATCAACCGGCATTATTTCTCATTTGCGCATCCTCAACAGCTTGATTCCAATCAGCCTTCCAAATAAAGTAGCCCTCAGCAGCAGCGACCCTGTCAACAATTAGCCTCATCCTCATAACACTTTCCCCCATGAGTTTAGGTAAAAGGATAACTTACAGTCCCAGCGCAAGCGCCACACCACTCCACAAGCCTTCTAATTGCCAATCCAGCGCAAAGGCCGTATAAAAACTTATCGGCATAGCAATAACATAATAACAAAACAGATTCACCCAGCCACCGATCTCTTGTCTTCCCAAACCACGCAGTAAACCATTACAATTCCCTGCTAGAGCATCGAAGAGTTGAAAGGCTGCGCAGAGTGGCATGACGCGAGCGACGAGATCAGAGACGTCTTGATCGTTGGTGAAGAGTTGTGGGATTTTGTTGCGGAGGGCAAAGAGGAGGATGACGTTGAATATTCCGACGAGAGTTGCTGTTACCATTACCTGTGGGAATGTCAACGACGCGAACACAATCAAAAGGGGCAGGAAGGAAGAACTCACCACTTTGGCGCTGGTCTTCGCAGCATCACTTAAGGTGGCGCCAATCAGATTCGCAATACGAGTTGAAGCTGCAATAGAGGTCGAGAATGGAATCTGGAACGTCATCGCTGTAATGGTACTTAACACGCTTTGAGCTGCAAGGTGGGTGGTGCCGAAGTAGCTGGCTGCGAGTGTGAGAATTTCGAAAGCGAGGAATTCTGCTTCTACCATGAGTAGACCAGGCAGTGCAAGCTTGATCATTGGACCTTTCCGAGTCAGTATTTCAGGTTTCCAAGAGTTCTCGAGTCAATAATTACCCCAGTTATGGAAAGCCTTCCATGTGAACCCATTCCAGCATTGCCGTCCATCCACGAACCTCACATACAGGAACAATAAGATTGGCAAAAGATTGTCAGTGATAGCAACGGCAATCGGGGCTCCAACAAAACCCCAATCGAAATGCCATACGAACAGCCAGTTCATGAAAGCATTTAAAGGCGCAGCAAAAAGCAAGACATACGTCGTCGCAGAAAACAAGCCTTGAGCCTGTACAAAGCGCTTGCCGCTCTCGAAACAAGCGTATCCAGGCGCACCAAATATCAGAATGCGAAGGTAAAGTCCTGCAAATTCGGCAGACTCCTTCTCAGGAACCATCTTCTCTATAAGCTTCTCCGCGTAGAGCCAAAGTATTCCAATGGGTATCGTCAACATCCAGAGGAAGTAAACCATTCTCTGTAATTGGAGTCCAACAAGATGCTTCTTTCCGCTTCCATAAGCCTGAGCACATAACGTATCTAGGCTCGTAGCCAATCCCTGGTATATAGCGTATCCAGAAATGTTCGCCGTCATGCTAGCCAGACTGACCGCACCCAATTCTACCTTTCCAAGATGTCCAACCGTAAATATACTTGCGACTGGCAGAGAATATTGAAGTACGAAAGTAACGACCAATGGACTCGAGTATTTCCATAAAACTTTGGCTTCTCGCTGCCATGTCGTCTTGATCTTCCCCGAAGCAACAGCGGCTTCCCATTGAGCATTCAGTCTTTCGTGTCGAGTTCTCGCTGTTTCTGGTATACCATCCCCTAATAAAGCTGAAGTTTCGGAAGGCACAATTGTAGATGAAGGGTCTTCGGAGTCCGCTTCTTCATCTGTGGTGGGTTTGGGTCTCCTCGTACTGAACATGTACTTGTATAACAGTGTCAGAGGATTGCTTTGCTTTGGCTGCGGACTTTTTGGCGGAGCAAGATGGTTATCCCTCAAAAGACTCCTTTCCTCATCTCTAACTTGTTTCTTCTCCTTCTTCGTCAAGTAGCTGGGTTCTTGGAACTGTTATGAAAGTGTATGTTAGTAAACTACCAGAATTAAGATTTGAATGATGACGAATTTGAGCATAGATTTACAAGAAGAATTTACGAATACAATGCCGGTCTGTAGGGACATGAGAAAAAGGTTCACCAACCTGGGGCGTCACAGCTCCTCGAGTTCCTCCAAAGGCCACATAACTAGGTCTCCGGTACGAACTGGCCATCGAATGTTGCACGGCATCATCAGGTCGCACTGTAGACGTCTCCGAAGATTCATCATCTGAGCTCTCACTCCCAGTTTCGGGAGCTTCAACTTCGTCTTCGTCATCCTCTTCTAGATCCCGGGCGATCGATTCTTGAGCTGTGGGCGAGCCGGAGAGGAAGGCTCCCGACAGATATGAATTGCTGAACGGAGATCTCCCAATTGAGCTTCGACTAAGCCGTCTCTTGATCGGTTGAGCTGAACTTGACATCTTCAAGATGGAGGTTTGGCGCGTGGAAATCAGGTTAAATGGCTCTGCTCTTTTGTAGATGTCCCATCAACGTCGACAACTCGTGCAACGTTCCTCCATATAAATTAGGGTAGCAAGCTGGATCGAAATACAAGGCATCTGACGGATATACAATAGCAGCAAAGAGCAAAGACTATAAAAGACAAGCAAGAGTGAAGATCCGGAGGGAAATAGAGCAGGACTAAAAATGGTAGTTGCAAGCCGGACAATTTCCCCACCAGAGCTCTCCTGAACTCTAACCCCTCCAAGGCTAGGGCTACGACACTAAGGTAGATAAGCAACTGGCTCAAATAGGTGCGTGTAGCCGACGGCGAGTAACTTCACTTAGGTTGTCTTATGGGATGGAATCACTTCGCTGACTCCAAATGTGTAATGTTGAATGGAATCATGATGATGCATGTAATCAGGAGCCTTGCCAGCCATTTCCTTGCATCGTACAGAGTTGTACAACAGTTCAAGCAAGAATGACACAGGGTGCACAACAGAACGATCTCCATGTCCATGGAGCAGGGATAGAGATCTGTACACCAATTCAAGCACCAGTGCGGCCGCTTCCGAGGCTGTCCCGTCTGTCTGCTGTGATACCAAATTCATCTGAATTTAGGTATGATAGCAGGAAAGGTGTAAGATATCTATTCTTGACAAATACGACACTATCAACTTCAGGAGTGAGAAGTAGTTGCCCTTTCTGTTAACAAAACATGTAGATATTACAAAATGCAGAACTCAAGCTTTAAGAAGATCGATACAACTCAATCTCAATTCCATACATTAGCAGATCAACCCCGCTACGGCACCTAAACAAGCACCACACGCAGAATGAACCCCGAGATCGAACAAGCATTGGCAAATTATATCACACGATCGCCCAAGCACGCAAGAAGCTTTTGATCATCATATCGGAATATCTACTCGCTCAACATATACTATACAAGATTCCTGTAAACCATTTTATCTGAGCCCCATGTATCGGTCTCGAAGATGCCACTTGCCAGCTCCCTCGCCCACGACTATGACAACGAAGAAGAAGAAGTAGGAAGCAGGAATACCCATAGCGTATTCGGAATAAGAATGGGTGCTACACCTGTACTCGTACCGCCGTAAGCATCTCATCCTCTGGGAAGATCGTAGGAGACTTGGGCAAGCAAGAGGGAGGGAGCAAAAGCTTGAGAGATGGAGAAATAGAGATATACCTACTTACACCTACCTCGAACAGACACAACAGCTCCTCGATCTTCTGCGCTCCTCCCTTCTTCGGTCCCCTCCTCTTCGACAACACAGACAGCGATGCCCGCGACCACTGCGCCAACGAACGAAGTACATTGCCCTCTTCCTCCCTCGCTGCTCTGCCACCAATATACTAATTAATACTCCCACAGCGTTCCTCTCCTACCTCCGTCTATCAGTCTACATGGCCATCGTGTCGATTGCGATTGTCGTATCTTTCCACCTCAAGTCCCAGCCCTCCCGCCTCGAACTCCGGATGGCGAAACCGCTCGGCGTAGTGTTCTGGTTACTCAGTCTGAGTTGTCTGGCGTTGGGGTTCGGGAATTATATCAAGACGGTTAACAAGTATAGTCGAAGAGTGGCTATTGTGCAGACGGGCTGGAAGACGCAGGGGGTGAGTTTGCGTTGCTTATTTCCTTAGGAAGAGAGGAGAGATGTCTGCTGAAGGGTGGGACGTGGAATGTGATATCGAGGCTCCGTGATTGCGGACTTCGACTGAATGAAAAGTCTTGCAGCTGGTCTCGTGCAAAAATACCGAGCTCTGTCATGGATACTTGCTTTCTGAAAATTTACTAACTTTGACCCTAGGTTCTGACAGTCATTGCTTTTAGCATCGTTGCAGTCTGCGTACTCTTCCTAGCTACAAATTCGAAACGAATATGAGGGAGTCTATTACTATGAATTGGACGATTGGATAACTGTGTCACCAGGCGTTATGGGGATATTTGATTTGGCTTGGAGTCCGGTAGCCCTGAGGGATGTTCTTACATTTGTGTCTGATTTATTATGATACCACGGCTGTCAATGCCAGAAAAGGGTGGGCGTTTCTCAAGCCGGTCTAAATTTGGTAGAAAAGAAGTACTAAATCGTTTCGGGACTTTATGATCTTCCTTGTGTTGAAGGCTGAGCAATATCAGGGAATTTCTTCGTGACATTGGCATTTTGATTGAGTGAAGTCCTGGGTTCATTCTGCGGCTTTGTGTTCTTCCTTGAGTTGAAGGCTTAGCTATGTCACGAGATCTCTTCGCGATATTATTATCATCATCAGGTGATGTCCTGGAATTACTTTGTGACTTTGGACCTCACATCGCGAGGTGCTCAAACCCACCAATTTGGTGTGACAACGATAGCACGGTCCAGATCAAAAGTTGGTTGGATGAACTACTGTTAAAAGGCCAAAATTTGAGCAGTACGCAATATCATCAATCCATGCCCAATCCCACGACTCAACAGCTTTCATTCATCTCTAGCCTTCATAGTCACAACCACAATCGACGTGCTCCCTACTGTAGTCACATTACCACTACCCAAGACAACTATTGAAGTAGAAGTCGTTCTTAACACACCTCCACCAGTGGTCGTGGCTGTAACAGAAGCCTCAAGTGGTTCGTCTCTCAAAGTCCAAGCCTGGACACTCACGACAATGGAGTTAGATGTTGCCGAGTTGTTTAAGAATACTGATGCGGCGTGCAGGACAGCATCAATCTTCATTGAGGAAGGGACCTGGTTGAATGCCGCCCCAGAAGCGATAGACGCCGCTTCGGTATCGGATGAGATATTCTGGAGGCGGGTGAAGTTGAACAGGAGGTGTGAATCTAGGAGTTCTGGGAATGTCGAGGGTAGTGGGTGAATACTGAGGCTTGACGGAGGGCTTGATTGGGGGCTTGATAGTGAGTTTGGGCTAAACAATGTCGTTGAGCTTATTGACGACATTGAGCTCGGTGAAGAGATCGTAAATTTCAGGGAAGCAGTATTGTTCGAGAGAGCCGGGCCAGGTCGGACGAAGGAAGAGTCGATGCCGCACCCTTGCGGAACGAGCCCAGCATTGTCAATTTTGATGATGTCTGCAGCCTAAGAGATGTCAGTACATGTTATGTGACGTCCGTAAGGCACTCAGGAGACGTGCCTTTTCAGCTACTGCGTATACTGGGGCCTGCAAGTGAGCTGCCGGGACCAAGGGAAAGATGCCCGCATCAACTATCCTGAGATTCTTGGTCCCATACACTCTCAGATGTGTATCGACAACACCGCCGAGCTCAAGAGGTAGCATTGAAGTCGTACCGGTACCATGGAATTCTGTTCTGACACCATTTAGAACTGCTGGCATCAGTGTCTCCGGTGTAGCATCCTGAAGAAATGGGTAGTATGGGGCAATGTCTAGGACCTTCATCGCGTTGGTTTTGACCAGCTTATTGTTGAAAAGTAGCCCCTCGACGATAATCTGACAATCAAGAGGATTAGAGCAGTATCGAGGATCGATATCAGGTTGGTCGAAAGCATTTCTTGACTGGATGTGAACGCTACCTCGCGAGAAGGTATGCATCGCTGCGACTGCGAGAAGTCCAACGTTGTCATTCAAAATTTCATATGCTCCAACATCATTTCGACTGACAAGACCTACGAGCACTTTTTTCTGGGCTTCATAGCCAGTTATCAGAGTTCGATCAAGACCAGGAATAAGGTGCATAGCAGCATTTTGGTTCGAGGCGTCAGCCATCATATTGGTCCAATTCCTCGAGATTGATGGCAGTGAGGGAAAGGCTACTGTGTTGATTGCACCAGCTGTCCATGGGCCTGAAGAACTTAGTGAAGTTTCGCAACATCGGATCCAAGTACCTACCAGTCTTGTTGGCATAATACTCGCGAGCGACTTTTCCCAAGAGAGCTGGGTTGAAGTTCAGCATGTTGACATTGAAGTAAGTAGTATTCTCATCTTCTGGGGTCAGCAAGTCAAATTCTAGATGGTAGACTACTTACAGTAGTAGATGACACCAACGTAAGGGTGATCCTGAAAATTGTTTCCTACACCAGGAAGGTTGATAGCCACCGGTATATTGAACTTGTTGAGAATATCTGGACTACCAATTCCTGATAATTCAAGTATTTGCGGCGTGTGTACAGCGCCGGCGGCAAGAATGACCTCCCGTGAGCAAGGGATACTTCGAGAAATCAAGCTTCCATTCGACACGAACTTCCAAAATTAGTCGTTGTCCTGAAGCTGGAAATAAACTCACCTCTACACCACTAATCCATTGTCCTGATGGATAGTCTCGAGACTTTAAGTCAATCGGATTTTCAGTATCCAAGAGCACGCGTATAACATGTTGTTGACTTGCGATGTGCAGGTTTGGCCGGCGATCAGAGAATCCGTCATAATACCCCAGTCTGGCACTTGATCTAGTCTGATTGTCCGGTGATATACTGTCCGGAATAAGCATTCCGCCAGCAGCAGTTCCATTGTTCGGATCGGTCAGGATTGGAATGCCTAGTTCTCGCAGCCCATCAAGGAAGATGTCTAACTTCTGGATCAGTAATGGGAGGTCACAAGGCACAAGCTACTGACGAGATTGGTTATAGAAGTATCGCGGATAGCTCACGTGTATGTAGCCTTCTGTACCATGTGTTGAATCGTCAGGTTGGACATAAAGCTTGCGACTGAAATCTGCGTTCACGTTGTTGGTATATTTTTCGCTCTTTTCATGAAGTCAGTCAGAGTCATGAACAGTGAAGAGATCCAACATACTTTCTTGAAGTATGGGAGAAGATCATTCCAGCCCCATCCATCGTTGCCTAGTGCTTCCCACGCATCGTAATCTGCTCGACCTCCTCTAGTCCCTGGAGTGATCACCAGTCAGAATTTGTTGTGGCATCCCAATGAACTTTATCTACCCAAATGTAACATTCCTGGACGTATAATCCACAGTTTCGGCACTCTCGAGCCATATGAACGGATGGATTCACGTACAGCACATCCCATTGATCAGGCTTCCACCTCCAACTCCTCGTCCCATGTCGTAGGGCCGAGCAGCTCCATCAAGATATGTCTGTGGAACAGTCCAAATATTCCAATCATACTTCATTCCAAGCCCATATCCCTCTTCAATCGGAAAAAGAATCATGTCCTCGTAATTGTCACTGGCCGGTGATTAGCAGCGCTCAGGGAGTACACAGGT
This sequence comes from Neospermospora avenae, assembly GCA_014282315.1. Taxonomy (NCBI): domain Eukaryota; kingdom Fungi; phylum Ascomycota; class Leotiomycetes; order Helotiales; family Ploettnerulaceae; genus Neospermospora; species Neospermospora avenae. The sequence goes on along the minus strand of JACBAH010007758.1, from coordinate 33,539 downwards.
ATGCCTACAGGTCACCGGCTTCAAGGACCAGTACAGACACTGCCCGAAAGTCAGCTATAAATGTCTCGAGAGGAAAACGCGACATCAGTACCATTTGGGTCTTCAGTGAGACGGTTCGCAACCACAAGTCCAGAGACTCCACCGCCGACTATAATATAATCGTAGCAAGGCAGAAAGGGAGCGTTGAGATCCCGAGGATCAAGATGCAGCGAGAGTGTGAGTACAGCGAAAGCAAAAAACAGAGTGAATGTGTAACTTGGCAGCATTTTGGGCGGGCAATGGAATAGCCGTGTTTCGTATGGAGTTACCTGCAGCCCAAAGTCGTGAATTTGGAAGTTTCGAACCTGAAGGGCACACTTGAGGGAAGAGACTGTAAATTCATAGCCAGATACGAGAGGCACGTCTTAGTTCCGAACGGAGGAAGGAGCACTCGAAACATGCTGCGACCAACATACTCGGAGGAGGCACTGATGTGTCTCGTCTACTGTAGAATTATGCTTATCACCTTGTGACTATGCTTGTGAATAAAATGAGTGTAAACCCAGAACATGGGGCTTCCTTGATCAGTCTATTTCTATCATGGATATCATCGCCAAACCAAAGTGAGTATCGTAATTTCATCATCCAGTATGGGCTTTGCCATCGGTTTCAGCATACAAACATCTTGTTCGTGCTCACATTGCATCGACTCCACCATTTTCTCTCCCATAGACTGATCGCAAACATAGCAGGCCAGTAAACAACATAGAGCCACCAAGCCGGCCACGGGTCCCAAACTTCCCACGTCCCATCTCTCCAATACAACACATGTCCCACAAACTCCGTCCACATCCTCAGCATCTCGCCAATCCCAATCTCAAATCTCCAAATTCGTAATACAGGAAGTATCACTCGCGTCACGAGATCATGCCCAATCCAATAATACCCTCCAATACCAGGCTGAGGAACAACCAGCGCCTCGATTCTATGCCCATTAGCCACACCCTTCTGCTCGTGATCCGGCAGCACAGAAAGATACGCCGCGGCGAGATCCTCACAAACGTCGCTCAGACATACGACTGCAGTATGAACACGCGGATTACACTCAATCGGATAGATCTTGCGCATTAATTCCCTGACCTCACTCTCCTGGACACCAATCCTCGTCTCCGCTTCCCTTGCGACATCTTCCTCTACTAGGAAATCAATCGAGAAATGACCCGTCATTCCATTTCCAGTTTTCTTCGCGTACAAGGTCGTGTATAGGAGCATAGCTTGCGAAAGGGCCGAAGACGTCGGGAGAGGTGTGAAGTGCATTAAAAGTTCGGCCGAGGGACAGGCGACGAACGCTTTTACTTTCCCGCCAATGATGAGACTGTGTGTACAGTATTCTGGCCCTTTGATGAATTTCTGTAGCACGAATGGCTTGAATGGTGTAGGATTCATGCTCTTGATATGTGCTTCTGTCTCTCGTAGAGTCGGGAGCGGGAGCTGTGTCATGTTAGAGCGACTGGAATCGTCGAGCAAGATGCTTTTCATGATGTATCGATCGCTGGGCTGCATATCTGTCCGAGACTTTTCGGGGTAGAGAATCGAGAGACATTCGAGTTCGGAGGTAACGAGATGCGTGGGCGGAACGTTGAGACCGAGATTGCGGGTGTTATCTATGAAGAAGTGTTTCTCATGTAGTGTTTCGGTGAGTGTAAGGCCGAATTGTATAGCTTTGCAGCTTGTTTCTTTCATGATCGCCTCTGCTGCCTCTCCATCTTCGATTCCGGATGCTATGCCCGAGCACGGTACCCATAACTCTACGCCTTCTTTATTGATGATGTCTACCAAGTCCTGGATGTATTCCACAGGCCCAGTTTTCGCAGCAGGTTTCGAAAGCTGGTAGAACTTCTCGATGGCTGTGGAAAAGTGCCCACATACTGGTATGTGATATGGCTCGAAATCAGCGCCGATTACCCGGTGTCCGGCGCGGTAAAATGTACGTGCTACATTAAGACCTTTGCTCATGCCGACTCCTGTCACCAGAATCGTGCGAGGGCGAAAGGTAGACGAGGATGCTTGTCTCCATGTTCGGGTTCGGGAAATGTGTTTCGATCTTGCGAGGTAGGGCGAGATAAGCCGGCTGCTGATGGCGATGAAGGTGCACAGCGGAACGAGGCTGAGAGAGAGGAGGATCAAGAAGAGGTTTTGGATGACATGGAGATAGGTAGGTGAGGTATTGGTCAGGATCATTTTTCGCACTGGGGTCTCTAGGTCGGTGCCGCGAGGTTCACGAAACCATTGTGTACTGGAGGAGCACGCGCTGTCTTCTCTACACGAAGCAGAACTGGTATGGATAAGTAAATACAGCGTCGACAATATAAATTTGTCTAGCAGTAAGGAGAGGAGAAGGGATAAGCCAGTGTCATAAGGATGGATGAAATGAGATGTACTATGCTGTCCAGAGGTACTGTAGCTTCTAACTTTGAGAGTCGAAAATGTACTTCGAAGTAATGTCAGGGTCCATCAACACAACACGTCATTTTCACATGCTAGAAAGTGGGGGATGAAAGCGGGCCGGGTGTTCGTTGTTCCTGCAGGAGCAATCCTCGGGACCAACGTGTCATTGCAGAAGCTGAATCATGATTGAGACGGTGAAAAACAATGAGCAATTACGGGTCAACTGTAAAGGAAGTCTACTTGGTAGGAGTTCGGTTTGTGCCACGTTGTACGAGTCAAGTTTACAAATAAAGGGAGCGGATCGACTCGCTGATAAGCGAAACGTCCCGCCTGGACGAGCTGGAGTCAACATTGGATGTGGGGGTTGGGGCTCACGCTGGCAAAATTCGTGCCCAGTCAACATTCAACGTTCCGAAGTCATCTACTGAATATCCCCTCGCGCGAGTGTAGAAGCGCCTCGCATGGAGGGGACTCTAATCGAGTGCATCGAACAGAAGGACTGCAACAGCACCTAAACTGGACCAATCAGTCGACCACAAATTTCACCAATTCAGATACAATGAATTTGATTCAAGTGCTCATTTTTCTCACCTTCAACCACGCCAGATTACTGAAAAGGAAAGTGTGGGTATTCGCGTACAATAAGTAGCAGCGTACTGCTATCGATACAGTACAAGTTCTAGCTTCCTCATTGCAAGGTTCAGAGAGGGTAAAAAATAGTAAACGCCAATCCGTATCCAACCATCCACTCCATAGTCTCCTCCTTTCCAATTGACAATAAGAAAAGGTCCATAGCACGAAACAAATAGCTCGCTGCATAGATGACATGTCATTATAGTAAGATGTTCAAGATTTCCCCTCCTTCTTTTCTTTCTCGTCCTCTTTCTTTTCCTCATCCTGTCTCTCTTTCTCTCTTTCATATACACTTCAAGAAAGTAGTATCATCACAACGGCTCGCTAGGACTCGTCGTCTTCTGGGCATATGCATTAGGTATTTTCGGAACCCTCGGTGATTTCGGTGGTTGCGAGAGACCTCGACGGTCCGCTCGTAAATTGTCTCTCATACGATCATTATCTCTCGATCGTCCGCCGGTCAGGCGCCGCACGCTTATCCGTGTACTTTGCGCGAGGGGTTTGATCATATTTTCCAGGAAGAAAGATCCCTCACCCGTAGCAGCCGATCGCTCATCATCGCCATCGGAGAAGACTTCCTCCGTATAATCGTCGTCGGATGCATACATCATGATGCTAGGGTGAGATGTAGTCGAAGCGGAGGGTGAGGTGACAGAACGAGAATGCATACTAGGTCGAGTACCTGGAGCAACATTAAAGGCGCCGGGATTCATGGCGTTTGAAGAGTGTTCGCGACTTGGAGGAGCGCGCTGGTCCGTGAAGCCGTTTTGGAAAGATGTATTGCTCGAGGTACTGGCGAGAGATTGATGAAGAATTGGAAGTGTCTGCTCATCGTACAGCTGTGCGCCAGATTCGAAATTCTCGCTGGCGAATCCTGCTTCGGTAATCGTGCGTGATGAACGGCCATCACTTGTTGGACTGTGAAGACTATCCTCGAAGAAGTCGTCTAGGCTGTCCAGCTTCATTACCAGATCTCCGATGTGTCCGTCTCCACGGCCCTCGTCTGACATCATTGTCTCTGTTCTCTCAGTGGCTGGGAAATACCCGTATTGGAAGTCGTCAACATGGAATTCTACATCTGGAGTAGGAGCTGTCTCGGGGTCAATGTTCTCCGCATTCTGACACATATAAAACACGGCATGGACGTTTGCTCTTGTGGTTTCTGCATGTTTGGCAGGCATTGGAATCGACCACCCTGATTCTTCAGGTATGCCGAACAAGCTTTGGGTTCGCTCGTACTCTTTGCGGATTGCCTTTGAAGAAGACCTAGTCATACTCATCCTCAAGTGATGCTTGTCCATGGATGTACCGGTCATAGTCATGATGTTGTCTAGCACTTCGAGCGCCTCCATGCAGAATTCCGTTTGCAGAAGCCTCAACAGTGGCGAGATGAGGTCTGGGCCATGCGAAGCAATTTCAGGCTTCTTCATATCTATATCGGGGATGATAGCACATAGAATGCGCATTGTCTTCAGCTTGAACCACGGAATGCTGTTCGTCAATAGACCCATGAGGAACGTGAGACTGCCGTAATCCCATTGTGGAAAAAATGCTTCTCGAATCGCCGACACAAGCTGCGCCAGGAAGTCCTTACTCGTTCTATATCGTGCAGCAGCAAATCCACTCAGCGCTCTTGAGATCGTACTGCAACCTTGAGCGTCAGCAACTCGAGCAAGAATATCAGCACTTTCTGCGCTTGCCACATCGATTGTTCCTTGATCCATTGCATGTAGGAACCTGGGGAAGTTGGCCAATACAGCGAACAAAAGCCGGCTGTCATCTCCAATCAGATCATCATTCGGAAGTTGTACAAGTTTGTTAAGTGTCTTGAGTGTCAAGTCGAGGCATACAGACGACCGAAGCCCCTTATGTATCAATTGTTGGAGGCCTTCAAAGGCTCCCTCCCATCTAAGAGGTCTTCCATCAGCGAGGAGCATACGAACACTCGAGTCCCTCATATCGAGTTTATCGATAAATTCTTCCAGCATATTGAGTGCTTCAAGAAACTCTCTTTCATTAATTGTATCCAAGCAGGCACATGTTGTCCAAAATAATTGTGGGAATGTCCTTAGGTCCTGAGTATCCAATTTGCATATCAGGGTCTTAAGAGTGGTCAAGATTTCCATTGAGAAAGTTTGAACATCGGTGTCTTCGTCGGCGATAGTGTTCGACAACCTTGCAAGCATGTCTGCCAGCATGGGCTGATCTAGAGATGTGAGTATGCAGCGGAAGATTTGAAATGATCGACAGGCCAGATGTCTCACTGGACACGACGTTGCCCAGGTCAACGATAGCTTGCCCCATTGCTCCTGGATACCAGGATAGGTCACCTCAAAATCTGTGACGACCTCGGTGGTGAGGAATTCCATTCCAGAAGGAACCTTATTGTCCTGATCATCAGCCTTTCCATTGTTGTCCTCATAGCCCCAGACAACCTTCGGGTCATGACGGCGAATGGACTCAATGAAGTCTTCGATTGACTTCTTAGTAGGAGTAGTCAACCCATCATCAATCTGCGATATGACCAATTCGTGTATCAGATGAATGAGCATTTCCCGAGCTTGTTCTTGTACCAAGGGAATGTAATGGTCCCAGAGCACAGTGACGACTTGCAGAAGCAGTGGAACATTCTCGGCTACAAGTTGTACTGGAGATACCATAAGATCTACCAGAAGGATCAGAGAGAGTTGCCCAAGGGAGAAACCAGCCTGCTTGGCTCCGATAGGTAATGCTTCGGCGAGCTCTGCAATGTATGGAAGCTTTCCGACATCTGGAGGAGGTGGAGCGAGTTCGCGCTTCTCGTTTGGTATCATGGCTTTTGGTGTGATCTGCATCAACAGGAACTCGACAACTTTGCCACCTGCAGGCGTGCTGGACAGAAAGACAACGATCTGTTTAGCATACTCGACAAAGTTCTGCTCTCGGCGATCTAAACAGAGTGACATTATGAAGTCCAGCACAAGTTGAACGTTGCCAGCATGTGGTCCGGTCGCAAGAGCTTGCCACAGTGCTTGTACCTCATTATGTAGCGCGGCGCTAGACTTGATCGTGATCTCGAACAAATTTGTCAAAAGTACATAAGATTGTGCTGTTGGTCCACCATTTGGGTCAATTTGCAGCTCAATGATCTGGATCCAAGGCAAAATAGCCGCGACCATGTTTCTTTGAGGGCCAGATTGCAGTTGGTTGAAGTATGCTGTGAACTCAGAGAATATGATGAAAGCCAGTTCCGAGTGTTGCTTTGACAGCCGCTTTGAGATCTCAAACTGAGCAAGCTTGTAAACAGCTTTAGTCTTATCGGAGATACTGATATCGTAATCCTGGATCTTGGAGCTCTTCTGTTGTCTCTCTTCGAGTATACGCAGCATATGAGCCGATTTGGATCGCATTTCGCTCTGTTCACTACCGAGTGTGAAGAGCCCGACACCGAGTAACTTCCAAAAAGGCATCGGATAATCAGGGTTTTCAATGACGACTTCGGTCACTACTTCGTAGTAGCTTTCCAACACTTTCGACATCTCTGCGAGATAACATCTGGCTATAGAATGCTCCAGAAGATATGTGAACTCCTTGTTATGTACGATCAGGTTCTTGAGCGCTCGTCTTCCGATGACATGCATCCTGTCACTTCCAGAGCAAAAGATAGTATCGATCCAAGACAACATTCGTCTGATGTCGAATTGAAGGTTAGCTTGGCTCTGGGTCGTTATGCTGACTGGTCCTCCACACAAGGCAGCCATGGCACTGAGCGCCGCTGTTCGAAGATTTCTCTTCTCGATTTCCATAGCAGCAGTGACAGTACCTCTCTCGCCGAGTGATTGTTGATCGATCATAGACTGCCTCATGCTATCCTCCCGCTGGCGAATTTGGAGCTGGTTTGGTGAGTACCCGCACCAATCTTCCATCAGAGCAAAGGATGATTTCCTGGATTCAAAAGTCATCCATCTTGAGGGATCTTTAGTGAGATTGATTCCTTCGAAAAGCTCTTCCATCAGTCCACAATAGTGTCTGCGAAGCTTCTGGAACTCCCAATCCATCTGGACCTCTCCATCCATGAGAAATAATTTCAGGTCTTTTGTGTAGGCTACCAAATTGTTGAGTATCCAATCACTTTGATGCACCTCTGGTTTCTTCAGAAAGCCCGACGTGAGTCTGTAGACATGTGTGATTTCTGTACGCAAGAGATCTGTCCGCTTGTTTCTCCTCAGACTGCTTACAGTCCGCTGATGGATGCGAGCCCTCGCATCATCATTGCATCGACTGACTGCGGTTTGCAGTTCCTCGAGAAGGGTCTTGTAGATGTTGACATTAATGGATCCTAGAGCAACAACAACCGCGTCTCGGATCGAAGCAGGGTTCACTGGAAGGAGAGGGATGATGTATTTGAATAACGAGCGAGCGGACGTTATCTTCTCTTGCGTCTGATTTGGCTTCGAGCCTTTCCTGAGGTGCTGAGGAGGCTGTGGTGAAGATTGTGCCTGGCCACCTTTATCAGAAAGGGTTGTGCACGCAACGATGAGATATAGTTTCCATTGCTCAATTAAAACTTCCGGAGGTGTGGTCGAGGACCTCGATAGTAGTCGGCCACTTCCTGTTTCGAACCGATCGAATGAGCCATATTGAGGCCCTCTGGTCACCTCCGACAAAGCGACAATCGCTCTATACATTTGGAGAATGCGGTTACATATCAGCTCTCGCCCGAGTGTGACAGCGAAAGGACACCGCTCATAGCTGATCCGGATCAGATTTGGGAATATCTTGAACCATAATGTTGTATCGTAGGAGACATCGCTGCTGCACAAATTGATCAAGGCGCTCTGGGAGTTGTTCTTGCGTATCTCGCGCTGTAACCTACTGCGCTCCGCAACAGATAGATTTTCATCGTTGAAGTCCATGACACTCATGGAGTCCCCCTCAAGGATGTGGATCAATCTGCCATTGTCTTTCCCGAGAGCTGTGTCGAACTCTGTGATCAATCGTAAGACGGTGACTGCGAAAGCACGTACTGTTCGCGACTGAGAACACAAGAAAAAAAGTCCGTGAGATTCAACCTCGTCAACGTGGGCCCAGATACTAGACAGATCGAGCTGCATGCCGCGCTTGTCTGGGCTACCATCTTCAGTAACACTGGAGGACGAGTCTTTTATCTTGTGCTTAATTTCTTCGATCCAGATGTGTAACAGCTCCACGTATAGTTTGAGTGTGCTCTCGATATGACCAGGCCCCAGCATACCGCCATCAGACATGGTCGAATATCTGTCGTCAAAGTTGAAAATGAATCGAGCAAATCCAATTGTGACTTGTTGTGCATGAGACTGTCGAGCAATAGACTTCAATGACTGTGCTGATGACTCTGCAATATTGTACTGCACATGGGCCGTGCCTGTGCATAATAGGTTGACCAAGGAGTTAAATGGAATGTCGGCTGACAGACAGCGTGGAAGAGCTTGTACGGCGACGTGAAGCAGTTCATAGTAACCTTGCTTCTGGTCTGCGTAGATCTGATGATCATCACGACGAGCAAAATTAAAGCTGTCAGCCAGAGGCGTTTTCGGTATGGGGCTATTGAATTTCTCATCCAAGACAGCCTGACCGCCAAAAGTGTTATCACAAATGATAGTGATCTTTCCCAGGATCTCACAGAACTTCGAATAGTACTCTTTCGCTACGTCACTTAGTGTGTTGGTCATGACCGGACGGGAAAGACGATCCTCCTGACTCCGACCTTCCGTCCTGGGTGGTGGAGGACTTCGTGGTGCGGTCATTAGAGGCGAAGTTGGCATTAGATCCCATGATGGCAGAGGGGCATAATTCTGTGGGAATGGAGGTCGTCCTTGCTCTCCTTTTTCAAGATCAGACATGATGGCAAGGAATGCTCTGATACCTATCACCATCTTCTCTGGCTCCAGCTGCTCAACTTTCAGGTCTCGACCAGAAGCAAACAGATCTGCGTTGATTAGAGGAAAAACTATCGTTCTAAAACAGAAATCCTGATGCTTAAATCCAATGATGCGTATTATCTGGATCAACGGTTCAGCAATCATCGGGTCGGTCGAAATGTATGTTCGCTTCCCCGGTGGTAAAACAAGCTTCACAACCTCTTCCAGCTTCTTTATAGTAGAGTTTAAGGTATCAGAGGTGCGGTAAAGATAAGTCCAAAGCAGCCTTGAAATAACTTGTAAGCAAAGTGGCCTGGCAAAACGATCTTTGAACTTGGGCTGCAAAGGGAGCACAAGTTGCAACCACTGGCTCGAAAAAGCTTCAACTGGGGATACGCATAGCAAAGTGGCTGTCAATGGAAAAGCAACACCCCAATGTCGAGGCTTGACGAGCATAGAAGCGAGTCGGGGACCGATCATACCAAGGACCTCTGTCCACTTAGGCATATTCAGCTCTGTGTTGGCCGTCGCCGCAATGGGCAGTAGAAGGATTTCGAGGGCCTGGCAATAGGCATACTTCAAACGCTGACCATGAGACCGAGCAAAGAATCGACAAAGTGAAATCATAAAGTCGCACGACTGATCCCAGACATCCTCTGGATACACCTTGATCCGAAGATGTTTCATTCCACCAAGGACAAGTTCCATTCTCCCCTCGATTTCTCGATTGCCTGGTACCTTCCCAATCATATCCTTCTGTGACTTTTCCAGATCCGCGATAAACCTATCCGCAACACTATCAAAATTGATCTCGCTCATGACGCCTAGCAACTGGCTGAAAAGGTACCAATTTGCCATCTTCAAAGGCGAGCTATTGAGCGAGTCTGCATCCGCAATCTTCAACTGGCCAAAAATGATGCCTTCAAGCTTTTCTTCCATTTCAGGTGTTATACATGACAGAGTACTCTGTCCAATTACTTCCATCAATACACGACATAATATGTAGATCGAGGCTGTCGAACGGCGCTCCGCTTGCGCAACGAACTCCTGCCGGGCAGCGATGGTAGGTTGATTATCAGCCGCAGGAGCATCTTCTGGCAACATATGCGGAGGTTCTGTATTTCGTCGTATCATCTGGCCTGGCTGCGCTTTTGACTATATCGAAATAAGCACTATTAGATCAAGTAATTCCAGAAAGCATACCTGTTGAAGCTGCACTCGAGCTTCACTAGCAGCATCACTTTTGTTCTTACGCCATAACATCATGGAATCTATCAGGGGCTTAGGCTTTTGGCTTGCGATGTGACCAAGTGCAGAAATCAGCTGGTCGAAGGTCGGGTCTACACCAGGTCCACATATCTGCTCTATTTGAGGTTCAGGGTCTAGAGGGATTGTGATGCACTGGCTGATCTTCTCCTCGGCTTGCGCAATAAACTGATTGGGCGTTATTAAGAGGTCTGCAATGGGAACATGGTGGTATCACTAACAGATGTAAAGAGCACATGTAAAGCATATTCACCAACGGTCTTAAGTTCCTCCTTGTGATGATGCCGCGAATGTGAATAATGATGTCGATGGTCCCTACTGCTCTTCCCACTGTGCATGCGCTCCACCCTCTTCTGCGATGTATGGTAGTTGCCATTTTCCGATGCTCGATCAGGTACTATCGTGGAAGTCGAGGAACTGAAGGAGGCGCCACCGGCCAGGCCAGACAAGCTGTTTGCAAAGGTTGAGTCGCTCATTATAGATGAATCAGTGCCCGCTGCAATGATCATCTGAGGACTTAGAGGACTAGACGAAGCACTTGCGAAGCTCCCATTCCTCGAATGCTGTATGCCATGGACGATACTGGTCTGCCGGTTGTGGGCTTTGGATTCCACTTGCCCTCCTCTGCCTGTGAGCAACCGCGGTGAGAGGTTGAATGGTTGTGATTGGGGATCCGACCAGAGGGCTTTCGCAACGAAAGCTGCAGGAGGGTTTTGGTGCGTAAGAGGATCTCGACCGTCTCGTCCGTCGGGTGAGAATCTCGAGATAATAGGAGTAGAAGCAGAGGGTCTCAGAACCTGGGTCGCATTCCAGTCGAAGTCGATTGGAGCAAAGCTGTCTGTCAGTCCGTCGATCCGGGTATCTGCTGCTTGTGCTTGCCCTAGACCTGGACCTTGGCCTGGAAACCCAAACAAAGTCAGCAAGGATGTAAAGGCGAGCCAAAAAGGAATTGAGGAAGAGGAGGCTCAAGTGGTTAGGGCTGTGATATCTAGTGTTTCGAACGCAGCCTTTCCTCGAAACGTCAAACAATCGCGGGTGGTAGCTCGAACTTGAACGTACCGGAACTCATTTTCAAGATCATCACGTGCCAGGGGTAACGGTGATAGCGAATGCAAATACAGGGGATGCATAAGCTTGGAGACAGTCCATCTCAAGTGAGATCGCACTGCTCTATCTTGGAGGATTCGTTGTTGATATGAGCATTTTCGAGCGTTGTGAAGATGAGGATTCTCTCCATGCCTGTATTCAACCGCTCGCTCACCGCAACTGAGGATAAAGTATCGTGGACTTCAGCAGAGGCCAATTAACAGTCACAGCTCTAAGTCACAGCGCTGACCCCCGTCAGTACCGTCAGGAAGAGGCTCGAATGGGAACAAGGAGGTTGAACAGAGCATTTCCTGTCAGATGTCACAAGCGCTTGAGAAATAGGGATAGCGAATTATTCTTTTTGGGATCGGAGGCTGGAAGTATATAAATTGCCAGCCTCCTTCTTCTGGTAGGGAGGCACGTTTCCTCCAGGGACATCACCACTGCGGGCGGAATCGACGGTTTACTTTCTAAGACAAAGAAGGTTGCTCAGGCGGAGAGACCCCCTCAGCCCCTGCTATAGCTCAAGTGGTAGTATCGGGCATTTTCGTTAATGACTGGCATTGTGCTTGTAGGCCAGCGGGCCGGTTCTTCGGGTAAACAATACTGATGTTGACTTTCCAACTGCTGCGTCCATGGTCTTGTTCTACGAAGTAGGTACTTGTATCCTTCGGTTCGGATGTGTAACTGACCAAAATCGGGAGTTCTTCAAAAAGCCTCTTGTTTCTTTCCGGAGCAGTAACACAACCAACATCCGATTTATAACATGCATGGCCCGATTATGAAGGCACTTGTGGTATTGATAGGACAATTGTAACTTCACGATGTGACCAGGGGCTTCGGATAAATCTTGTAACTCGTACTGTAGGATCTAGGCTGATGTGGCTGTGGCACTTGCTGATAGCAATACTATCTGACTGTTCTTTTGCTTACAACATCTTCTGAAAAGCTCTCTCTGATTGATTGCATTCCCGATTTTCAGCTTGGTCGGCTGAGGTTGACGAGGGTAAGCGATCAGTTTAGGGCTGTCATCTGAGACTCAATTGCTAATTTGAACAAGGTAAATAAGTAGGTAGGTACGTAAGTAAGCATTAAACATAGGACCCTGAGGCGCGCTTCGAGGGCCATCCATATCTAGCAGGTCGTGGCAACGGGGTAAGGCATTGATGACCCTTTGCGTAAGCTTTTCGTGCAAGAAAGGGCTACTTATGGTGTGGTTGGATGGTCTGTTTGATTAATATCCTGACGTGGGCACATCGTGAGTTGTTGATCAACGAGGTCCGCAAGGAGCATGCACATGGACCAGGATCGAGGCATTCATGAACTGTATTTAGTGGAAAGTGATGAGGACATGACTTTGTTGACTCGAGCGGAAACAGGCCGCCTAGGATTGATTGGCGGTTGGTGAGGGTTTCAAGGACGGACAGGACAGGACATCTCGAGTCTGAGCATGTGGCACCGACATCCACACCGAGCACACCTAGGCTGCTAGGTAGGTAGGTAGGTACCTTACTCCGGAGACCGATTCCGACACCCATCTCGCTCTGGCGCTCGTAACAGCGTGCGAGCGAGCGCGGCAAAGAAATATCTACCTAGGTAACTGTGGTTAGATGCCACTCCCACTCTAGATAAGCAGATACTTTCGAAGTAGATAAAGAATCTATCAAGTTCGGTTCGGTTCGACTGAACACGGTGCACGCGATAATTGCATCATAGACTTACTTTTACACTTTCGTATCTTTAGAAGTACGAGTACTCCAAGTACACAGATACACTTCTTCGCTATCTACCTACTTACTTCTAGACCCCCCTAAACCGCTATCTTGCCACATCGGTCGTCTACCTAGGTACAACACCGTGCTAAATAGTCCCGGCCGTGCCCCGATTCGATCCCCGTCCCCGGTCTTCTCTAAGAATATCGGATCGCAAGCCCTCAGAAGAAGACCACGCAGCACTTAGACTTTTTAAATACACAGTCAGACAGTCAGCTTCAATTCCCGTAGGACATATCAAGCCTCGAAGCACAAGCCGACTGACTACACTGTGTACGCCTATATACCTCCATTTCTTCCTTTTATCTGAATCTCGCCCGTTCTCAACGCGCACCCAAATTTCAGCATCATGGCGCAACTCGACACGCTGGACATTATTGTCCTAGGCGTTCTTCTGCTGGGAACCGTTGCATATTTTACAAAGGGCACATACTGGGGCGTAGCAAAGGATCCCTATGCAAACAGCTATGCCAACGCCAATGGAAACAAGCCAGGGAAGACGAGGAATATCGTGGAGAAGATGGAGGAGTCGAACAAGAATTGTGTAGTTTTCTACGGATCCCAGACTGGAACCGCAGAGGATTATGCCTCGAGGTTGGCCAAGGAGGGCAAGAGCCGATTTGGCCTGGAGACAATGGTGGCAGATTTGGAGGACTACGATTACGAGAATATTGACACCCTCCCGGAGGATAAGATTGTCATGTTTGTCCTGGCAACATACGGTGAGGGCGAGCCCACAGATAACGCGGTCGATTTCTACGAATTCATCACGGGCGAGGACGTCTCATTCTCCAATGCCGCGGATCCGCCTCTCGAGAACCTGAAGTTCGTAGCCTTTGGTCTTGGAAACAACACATACGAGCACTACAATTCCATGGTTCGAAATGTTACAAAGGCTTTGGACAAATTGGGTGCAACGAGAATTGGCGCCGCTGGTGAAGGAGACGATGGTGCTGGAACCATGGAGGAAGATTTCCTGGCCTGGAAGGACCCAATGTGGACAGATCTGGCTGAGAAGATGGGTCTAGAAGAGCGCGAAGCCGTTTACGAGCCAGTCTTTGCCATCACAGAGAGAGATGGCTTGACCAAAGATTCTCCAGAGGTTTATCTCGGAGAACCAAACAAGATGCACCTGGAGGGTACTTCGAAGGGCCCCTACAATGCCCACAACCCATATATTGCCCCAATCGTAGAGTCCCGAGAAATCTTTACTGTTAAAGACCGCAACTGTTTGCATATGGAGCTCGACATCAGCAAGTCCAATCTCAGCTACCAAACTGGCGACCATGTTGCAGTTTGGCCCACAAACGCTGGAAGGGAGGTTGATCGATTTCTCAATGCTGTAGGTCTGAAGTCGAAGGCGGACTCGGTCATCAGCGTCAAGGCACTCGATCCAACGGCGAAGGTTCCATTTCCAACACCTACCACATACGATGCCATCGTTCGATACCACATGGAGATTGGCGCCCCAGTTTCTCGACAATTTCTCGCAACTTTGGCTCCATTCGCCCCAAATGAGGAAGCCAAGGCTGAGATGGCCAAGCTCGGAAGTGATAAGGATTACTTTCACCAAAAGGTTAGCAGCAAGTACTTTAACATTGCTCAAGCTCTGCAATCTGTTTGCTCGTCAGAGCCATGGACTGCGATTCCGTTCTCTGCATTCATTGAAGGCGTCGGCAAGATTCAGCCGAGATACTACTCCATCTCGTCCTCATCGCTTGTCCAGAAGACAAAAATCTCTATTACCGCTGTCGTTGAGTCGTTAGAGGTACCAGGTAGGGAGGATGCTTTAAAGGGTGTCACTACCAACTATCTTCTCGCATTGAAGCAAAAGCAACATGGTGATCCAAACCCAGATCCTCATGGGCTTACATACAACATTACCGGGCCAAGGAACAAGTACGACGGTGTTCATGTTCCAATTCATGTACGCCACTCCAACTTCAAGCTTCCTTCCGATCCATCGAAGCCCATTATTATGGTTGGTCCCGGAAGTGGTGTGGCGCCATTCAGAGGTTTCGTTCAGGAACGAGCTGCACAGGCCAAGGCTGGAGAAAACGTGGGCAAGACTATCCTGTTCTTCGGATGTAGAAAGCAGACGGAAGATTTCTTGTACTCTTCCGAGTGGGAAGTAAGTCTTAAACTCACCACTTTTTTCCTTTCGATTTTCATGCTAACAACGATGACAGGAATACAAAGAAGCACTCGGTGACAAGTTCGAACTTATCACTGCCTTCTCCCGCGAGGGGCCAAAGAAGATCTACGTCCAACACAGGTTGCAAGAGCACGCGAAGGAAGTCAATGAGCTTCTTCTCCAGAAAGCTTACTTTTACGTTTGTGGTGATGCAGCGAATATGGCACGTGAGGTCAACACGGTGTTAGGCAAGATCATGGCCGAGCAGCGAGGCATTCCCGAGTCCAAGGCCGAGGAGATTGTCAAGGGTATGCGTTCTGCAAATCAGTACCAGGTATGTCATATCTTCTCACACTTTCGAATTTGGTGCTCCCATTCTACCTTTTTTGGTGGTCTGTTTGCTAGTCCGCCTATTTGTCCCCATGCTTAAGCCGTGTCACCCATCATCTATCATCCTCCTTGCCGAACCCCAATGCGCGTACCTCAACGAACAAACGCTGACATCATTTTTCTTTTACAGGAAGACGTTTGGTCATAGATTACCCATACATGCACTTTCCAGAGCATACTCACCTCCGCCGCCAAATACGTCTTTATTGCACAACCTACTCAACCCTCCGATCTCGGACACCTTGAACCTGATCTCTCGCGACATGATAAATCTCTTTTGCATACGGTACCGTCATATTTTATAGCCGCATTACAGCGGAGTTGGTTGGTTCATTTACTTGCTGGTTTCTGCTGGGCCATGGATAGGGAGCTTGCTTATTTTGACGTCGATCTTCTTCTGCTCTTCGAGATGGCGGACCGTGTCGGGCTGGGAGGCCAGAGAGCCGAAATGTAGAAGGATATAACGGAGTGGTGAAGGAAAGGATGTCAATACCTCTGCAATTCGAAGTGCAGTTACATTTTGCCTTCATATAGAGTATATGGGTTAAATGTTGGGAGGGTTGCCTACATGCCTACCTACTTCTCTGCTATTGAGTTTGCACCGCGTGATGGGATAGCGATAGATTTCTTGCTGTAGTCAAATAGAAATACAATGAAAAGCTCGTCGAACAATAGTTTGCATGCTGGTCTGTCTGCAAGTACCACAATTACTGAACCAGCCAAGTAAGAGAATCGCAGAGAATTCAGTTCTTGGGAATTGCTCCCTGGCATCTAGTTTCATGACCTATGCTTTGTGGCGGCTCAATTAATGTTTGACAAACGGTCATTACAATCCTCCCGCCAAGCCAAAGCTTTCCCAAAATCCCCCTTTCGGTACAACAGTTCTCGATCAGCAACTCTTGCGAATGCCAATCGTGCCGATGATGTAAATAAAGATCAAAAGAAAAAAGTAGATCTCGGGATATTTCTGTCAGGGGGTCATAGCGCTGGTGATGAGATCCGGTTCGTGGAGAGTTGGGTTCGGATGCCGGGTGACGGGACATACTCTTAGGATACTTGAATTTTGTTTGGCTAGCTTACCTTGACGGTTATGGAGTCAGCTGCGTTCTAGTTGATGTCTAGGAATGATGAATGGTGAAAATAGAATGGCTTCTGGGACAAAGTCGACTCCGGTTTGCTGCCTTTCCGCTTCAGAGGCTCGTTTGTACCTATGATGCCATACGTACTCGAATCAAGACCGATATTCGACTAATTACAATACCTGTCAGTTAATTCAGCCGCGGGAAGAGCAACAAACAGCTGTGTTGACGCTCGACAGGGGCCACTCAGCAGCCCTTGCCTCTCGCTTGTCAGTGATCGATTTGTCGGCGCCACTCAACGACAGATGGTAAGCAATCGAGGCAATTCGAGCATTTCAGCCAGCATCTGCGGTCAAATCCCATCTGAAACACTTGAATGATTTATATTGACTCTCGGCAGACTAATTAGTAGCCAAGAGGCCCACTTCAAATCCTCGGTTTATTGTTCAGGGTACAGTCTTTGCGTTTCAGAATCTTGCTGTCCACTGGTTCGATAAGGAGGAGCGTTTGCGGTCCTTTGCTTTTTTCGCGTTTCCCGGGCTCGCGGGGTAGTCTTAAAACGAGAGGATGGATCAGTTGACAACGGCAAGGGGTCTTCGGGAAGTATCGCTGTCTTGGGCAACTGTGTTACCACAAAGTGAGCAGAGCCTGATGGCTCGGGGGCTATGAAGGTAGTGTATGAGCAACCAAGTTGCAAGATGTTGAAACGAGTATTCCCAGGCTCCCTTTAAAGCAGCCTACGATACCGAATAACCATACGCAGGTACTTGGATCCTAGGGCTGATCAAGCCCGTGGCTATAGGTACCCTACTATATCTGCATTTCCGCATTTGCAGACTCTACCAATGGCGCACCATTCTTATCCCTGAACAGCGCCGATGCGTGGTATTGATCAGCGTATCCTTGATCGAGTCCTTCGGTATGATAGGTAGGTAGATTGTGGACTATTCTGGGAAGCAAACGGGCTTTCGAAGTCCAAGGATGTTTGCCATGCACATCCGTGCGAACGCCTCTATCAGATCTCAGTTTCCCAGCGACTGCAGGCGATCAGATGGGTCGTTTAGTCCTTGCAGATGGAGAAGTACTCTCTGCAAAAGAACAACATGTCTCAGAAACGATTCGCGCATCAATCTGAATTGGTGTAGATACATGGCCTGTCCTTGTTCCTTGCTTATATACACGCCGATTCTGGAAGCAGTTGTGTGAGCAGGTAGGCTGAGATAGAGGAAGAGAGCACATGCCTGCACTTGCCTTTCATGTTATGCATCTTTCCTACCCGCATTGCATGGCTTAGGATGACAGGGCTTTTGACGTACCTGCTTGCTTACCTTGGGGACGATCTCCTAGTCCCATAAAGAAGCCTTTACTCCCTTCCTTTCTCCGTTCTCTCTTGAAGCGGCTGCACGTTGCCATTGCTATATCTGTATCTGTATTCATATCTCCCAAGCACTTCTTATCGCTACCTTATTTTGACCTAGCAGCGGCGCATCCTTGTCTTCTCGACTTTTTGTTCTTCCAACTGCACTCTTGCTCTCGTTTGAATCAGATTTATTGACTTAAATAGTTGTGTATTGCGTTGCGTTGCGTTACATTTGCAGGTAGAAATTCCTGGTTAAGTGGAGGGCGAGTGGTGGAAGTCGGCTTTTTTGTTTACTATCTTTTCTTGTGGGGAACGGGGACTCGACGACAACCTCGTGCCTTCCCTTCACCTTCGAACGACTTACGAACTCATCATCGCACCTTCACCTTTCGAGCGCGACGGCACCATCAATTTTACATCGCACTTGCCACCAACATCACAAGGTCTGCTCTGATAAATACCCCGCCCTCCCGCCTCGAGCTCTTCTTCTTGTCTTCCTCGTTCTCTTCTCCCCATCAACACCGAATTCCAATCCAATTCAATCAATTCAATCCATCAAAATCCAAATCTCAATCTCTACACTACACACTCATCTGGCTTGATAGCTTTCTATCTTACAGAATCCTCACTCGCTACTCACAAACTCATCATCACCGTCCGCCCATTTCTCGCAGCAGAAGCACTTCAAGAGCACGCAAAGAGACGGGCGCAGAGCAAGGCAAGACCTGCTTCGAAGCAATCCATTCAAGGTTTGTGCTCTTCTACCTCTCGTTATTCTCGAGCACAGCCTGCTGACCTGAACCGAACCTTGCAGTCATTTGTATTTGCTTGTGAAGTAAACACAGAACTCCAGCTTTCCTTCAAGAGACTGTGACTGTAAGTTCTTCCCTTCCACACCACCTCTCCAGCACGCTGCAATGCCATCATCTCAGCTCTGGCGTGGCTGCACCAGATGTCACTCCTGCACCGATTCCTTGTCTTGCTTCGAGCCTTTTCTTAATACGCTTATATCTATTCGAAGCTGCTCATGCTGCTGTCCCACCATCACCACCATCAACGCCATCTTAGACAAAATCTTCCCTATCGTCTCCGATGCTCTGAGCTAATTTGAACCACAGTAGAGTACCATGGCTTATCAACAGACCGCAGACAGCGCAATCCATAGTCGCTCCTCATCCAACATGTATGCTCCACCTCAATCTCGAGGACCCCGTGATCCCCGCGACGCTCAAGGTCAACAAGCATCGTATGTTCCAGGTGCAATGCCTGCCTCACAGACCGATAGTGCCGCCATGAACGCTATGATGAGTCAGTTTGGCAGCTTCTCCATGGCCGGACCTGCCATGGCTGGCGCAGCTGGCCTCGGTGCTTCTCAACTGCCCGTTGGTGGTGCTCAGTTCTATTACAATCCAGTCGACAATACCTTCTTGGCTGCTCCTTCCATGTACCCCGCTCAAGCTCTTGCTGCTACTCAACCTGCTGATAGCGCCTACAATTCTTACGCAGCTCCCATGTCCTACTACGCCCCAGGCGCCTATCCAAGCTACCTTCCTGCCATGCCATATATGCCCTACACTCCCAACCGCGTCTCTTCTGCTTATCCCGAGCTTTACAAGGAGGTCCCAGGTCTGGAGAATCGACGAGGATCCTACTCCACCAACGAGTCTGCTCCCGGCACTCCTCACTATGGATCGATCTCTCAGCCAGGTACCCAGATCCTTGCCGTTGATCGATCTCCATTCGGATCTACTCCATCACCGCAACAACTCCCCATCCAGCATGTAGCACAGCACGCCAAGCCACTTCCATACAAGACCATTCCTATCAATGTTGATCTTGACGCCTTGCTTTCTCAGCATCCAGCTATCCCCCCAGCCGTTCCAGCTGTCTTCACCCCTCGTGAGAGCATGAGAACTCTTGACCAAAGCTTGTCCAATCCAATCCAGGGTAACCGCAATGTTTACATCCGTGGTCTTCATCCAGACACTGATGATGAGACTCTTGCTGCATACGCTGCCCGCTTTGGTAAGGTGGAGACATCGAAGGCCATCATTGATACCAGCACTGGAGCCTGCAAAGGGTAAGTTTTCTCGTCTAACCATGCGCTTATCTCCATCTAACGTGTTCACAGTTTCGGATTTGCAAAGTACTTCTCCCTGCGTGACTCGGAGCTCTGCATTCGTGGATTCTACAAGCTTGGCTATGAAGTCGGATTTGCTAGGGTACCACACCATGCACCTCATGAGGAAAGCAACACTGCTCACATTGCACAGGAGTCTTTCAATTCCCGCCTCAAGGCAGAGGGAGACGAGCAGTCAACCAACCTCTATGTTTCTAATCTTCCAAAGAACATGACCGAGTCGGTATGTATTTCCCTCGCCTTCCGATCCTCTTGCTGACGAAAGCCTCAGGAGCTTGGTGCCATCTTCATGGATTATCACGTTCAATCAAGCAGAATTCTCCGTGACAACCAGAACAACAGCCGTGGTGTTGGCTTCGCTCGGTAAATTCAGCATGCCCTACCAGTATCAAAGACACGGCTAACTTTCCTGACAGTTTCGAGAACCGCGATGTTTGCGAGGAGATCATCAAGAAGTTCCATGGTCAGCCCATTGGTGAGGAAGGTCTGCTTCTCCAGGTCCGCTATGCCGATACCCCTGCTCAGAAGGACTTGAAGCGCATCACCACCGAGCGCCGTCAATTCCGAACCAACGAGTACAATGTCGGTGCTTACGGAGGACCTGTTGAGATGCTTACACTTTCTCCTCCGATGCAATCCATCCCTTCGCCACTCACCCCTCGTACTGGTCAGATTGCTGCTCACTTCCCATCCAGAGTCAGTGGCTCATGGAAGCGTCGTGATAACAAGTAAGTTGAGAATGACGGCACCCTTAATTCAATAATTGACATCTCAAACAGCTCTCTTGGCTCTGTCGGTGGCTTCAAGGACCTTGATCGAAATGTCAAAGTCTCTTCTGTTGAGTCGGCCTCAAAGTCGAAGGATATGTAAGTTTTGTGTCCCCGTAGCCTTGTAACAAGCTGGTGTCTGACGGACTGGCAGGAACGTTTCCGTGTCCACTCCTACGGTCTCCGAAGATGGCACTGCCGATGACGGCGTCACCGTCCACAACGAGTCTCCAGCTGTCGCTCACGGTGGTTCCGTCTCTCCATCCGCGCGCAAATCTTCTTGAAGACTTTGTCTGTGAGAGTGCGACCAACATTAGCATAATTTCTCTATAAATTGCTCAGCCACGATCAGCATCGCATTCTCTATCAATCGACTTCGATTACATACGATCTGACGCCTTCATGCGGTCATTTGCGCATTTGCTTTACCCCTTACTCGGCATTTCAACCACAACAGACACGCGTACAAGCAGACATACGTATCTTGTCAACATAGATATGTTGTTCGCATACATACTGCACCAGTATCGACATCATCTTTTTCGACTTCTTCCGCCGAGTACATCATATGTAGGACAACATCCAACGGTATTTCAGGCAAAGTGTGCATATGAGCAGCACGAGCAGGAAACATCGCTTTCATGTTGAGCATTGGTGGAGGGATATCAAAAGTATTGAGCAGCGGACTGTAAACATTTCTTCTCTTGCTACCATGGCTAGTTTCCTCCAGATGTGGATTCTTGTAGCTAGCTAATTGAAATCATTCTACCAACTCAAAATCGCCATGTGATTCCATTTTAAGTCTTGTGGCCACCCTCATCAGAGGAGGCTCTGTCTCGCCCTTGACAGCCCCTTGACTCTGGCCAGTGGGATCGTGAATCGACCTCAACAACCCCAGTATAGGAGTTTACAGGTATAAATCCTAGTTTGTCTGATGATAATATTTTTTTTTGAGAAAATGCATGCTTCTGTGTTCATGTTCCGTCCTTGATCTCAAGTTTTCTTACCAGTATGTCATTTCCTAGACTATCTTTCAAGCCACTGAACTCGTAGGACGTACCTCCCTGAGTTGATGGGCTGGCTGATGTAGTCTCAACAGTTTTCTGATCGCCCTGTCCATCCTCTACCACGTCCTCCTCCTCTCCCTTTGCCTCTTCGCCGTCTTCATCATCTGAAGATTCCTCATCGCCACGGGAAGCGTTGGGGTCGCCATCTCCATCCACACCGACTTCCTTCATGTATGCCTCGAGCTCGTTGGCCATCTTCTTTGAAAATCCAGACGCCTCCACAGAAACATCAAGCCGCGTCACACCATCCTTCCCAATCAATTTCCTAGCATCCTTAAAGTGTGGTCCTTTCGCATCACTCGTAAAATGGAAACGGCGTTCAAAGAAGCGCTTGATGCAATTGACATCTCGGTCGAAGTAGTACTCGGCATTAGCATGATCGACTGATACCATTTGAGGGAAATCTATCAAGATCGGGGTCAACACAAGCGTCTCGGTTGTCTTATCGTCTTTGATCTCCTTCTTCATTTCCTCCTTGACCAGGATGTTGAATTCGTTGAAATCACCGTGTATGAGTCCGTACTGTGCGAGGCGCATAATCATAGTGATGAGCTCAGCGTAGAGAGAGGCTGGATCTGGGACCGAGGATATTTGGCGCATGGGAAATGCATCGATCAGCGACATGACAATTGTATGTCTCGACTGTGCCAGAGGTTCTGGGACCGGAAATCCATTTTCTCTCAAGGCCACCATGAAAGTATATTCTTTAAGTGCTGCCAGTCTCGACATGTACATCCACGAACCCGAAGACTTATTCCGCAGATAGTCTCGATTCGCCTTGACTGTCCGGAAGGATATGCGACCTAATCTGTGGATCTTCAGAACCCTCTGGGTACCCTGCTCGTCTGCGACGACGAAGATGTCACTCTCTTTTCCCACGCCAATTTGATTTCCAACACTGTACACATCGCTGCGCTTGCGGTACGTATTTAAGGCGAGGTAGTCGAGTCCCCCGTATGTCAGACGGTATCCGTCGTATTTGGCATTCTTTAGACGTGCGATCAATCCGACTTTCGCCAAAGCTGCTATGTTCTTGTGTACCCCTCCACGCTGCCCAGAGATTTGTCCAATTAATGCTGTAGGAACGACTTCGTGATTTTTCGAACCCGTTTCGACGGCTGTGAGGGTCCTCCAGTCCTCTGGAGTCAGATACCGCATATGTTTCGTATCGAGCCTCATGATTGCGTTAATTGTTCGCTGCTATGGAAATTCGTGAGGTTATCAGAACTCCAAGAATAATTAATTTTCTGCCGAGAATCCTTGTCGGGGTGATCTTGCTTACTTAGCAGCGCGGCCGTGTGCTTTCGACGCGGAAGCTATGGTCACCTGGAACCAACAAATCCAATACTCTAACCTTTCAACCTCACCCCGAAATCCTCATAAACATCGCATCTTGGACCCTTCCGAAATCAGGGAGATCCTATATCTTCAGTTTCTCATCTGCTCGATTACGACTTTCCTATTGACCTACACGACAAGGCTCAACGCAAACTGCAAGGATGGCGAAGGATGGCGAACCTCCAAAGTCTGTCGACAAGGGCAAGGGAAAGGCCGTAGATGGCGAGCCCAGTAAAGCTGAGGAGGTCAAGAAGGATAAGGATGGAAAGCCGATAGTAAATGGGAAGACTGATGAGCCTACTATTGGAGGTAAGGTGTCAGCCTTGAATTACAAGGAATCTAGCTAATAGACCGCTTCAGCGCCCGAGGAGCTCAGTGAGGAGGACCAACAGCTCAAGAGCGAACTAGATATGCTGGTGGAGCGATTGACGGTATGAAGAATTGGTATGCTTCTTTCTGGTGCATGCTGACATACTTTGATATAGGAATCAGACAAATCACTTTACAAATCGGCATTAGAGGCAATCAAGGACTCTATCAAGACATCTACATCTTCCATGACCGCCGTTCCCAAACCTCTCAAATTCCTACGACCACATTACGAGCCGATGATCAAGCTTTATGAAGAATGGCCTGCGGGAGATGATAGGACTTCGTTGGCAGATGTGCTATCGGTGATTGGCATGACCTTCTCGGACGAAGAGAGACAAGATACCCTTAAATTCCGCCTGCTCGCGCCAACATCTGACATCGGTTCCTGGGGTCACGAATACACGCGGCATTTGGCACTTGAGCTTGGAGAAGTGTACACCAAGAGATTAACAGCTGATGAGCCATACAAAGATCTTATCGATCTTGCTTTAGTCCTCGTTCCTCTATTCCTCAAGAGCAATGCTGAAGCCGATGCTGTGGATTTGATGAGCGAGCTTGAGATCATCGAAGACATACCCAAATTCCTCGATAAAGACACATACCCACGAGTCTGCCTGTACATGGTCAGCATGGTCAGCCTTTTGACCTACCCAGAAGACCAGCAATTTCTCCGAACCGCGCACGACATCTACAAGGAATACGGGCAGCTTACCCAGGCTATCGTACTAGCAATCCGTCTAAATGACATTGCGCTCATTCAGGAAGATTTCGATTCGACTAAAGATGTGGCCATCAAGAAGCAGATGGCTTTTTTGATCGCTAGACAGCAAATCGTTCTGGATCTGCCGACTGAGACGGATGACGAGAAAGAGATTGTGGAGTGTTTGAATAACACCAAGATGTCTGAGCATTTCAAGTCTCTTGGAAAGGAGCTGAACATTCTCGACCCAAAGACTATTGAGGATATCTACAAGAGCCACTTGGAGAGCAATCGCGTAGCTGGTCTCACAAATCTGGATTCCGCAAGACACAACTTGGCAGCTGCATTTGTCAACGCCTTCGTCAATGCTGGATTCGGAAACGATAAAATGATGATGGTCGAGGAAGAAAAATCTGCTTGGGTTTGGAAGACCAAGGAAGAAGGTATGAAGTCAACCGTCGCATCGATAGGAACGCTCTCCTTGTGGGATGTTGAGGTCGGTCTGGACAAGATCGATAAGTACACCTATTCCGATGAGAACCAAATTCTTGCTGGATCCGCGTTGGCTATTGGTATCATGAATTCTGGCGTCAGGATGGATTCAGACCCAGCTTTGGCGCTTCTTAGCGATGAGGACAGGATTAACTCTAAGAATGTGGAGGTTCGGGTAGCGTCGATCATGGGTCTCGGACTTGCGTACGCTGGCTCAAACCGAGCTGAGCTACTCGAAGACTTGATCCCTATCGTAGGCGACACTTCTTTGGACATGCAGGTATCTGCAATGGCTGCTCTATCGCTGGGCATGATCTGCGTCGGTTCTTCTAATAGTGATGTCAGTGAGGCGATTATCCAGACTCTCCTTGACGATGACCGGAAATCACAGCTCAAAGACAAATGGACTCGTTTCATGG
The DNA here is from genome assembly GCA_014282315.1 of Neospermospora avenae. Classification (NCBI taxonomy): domain Eukaryota; kingdom Fungi; phylum Ascomycota; class Leotiomycetes; order Helotiales; family Ploettnerulaceae; genus Neospermospora; species Neospermospora avenae. Next base: position 8,218 of record JACBAH010007758.1, on the reverse strand, counting down.
CTCTTGGTCTCGGTCTCCTGTTCTTTGGACGCCAGGAAGAGGTTGAAGTCATTTTGGAGACTTTGAAGGCCATCGATCACCCTATGTCTAAGCCTACTTCGGTCCTTGCCGAGATCTGTGCTTGGGCTGGGACCGGAACGGTCTTGAAGCTTCAAGAGCTTCTTCACATCTGTAATGATCACATCGAGACAGATGAACCAGGTTCTATTGGTAACGATGAATTGCTACAAGCCTACGCAGTCCTTGGTCTTGGGTTGGTAGCTATGGGTGAAGATGTTGGTCAAGAGATGGTCCTCCGTCAATTCGCACATCTGATGCATTACGGCGAGCCCAACATCCGCAGAGCGGTGCCTCTGGCAATGGGTCTGCTCAGTCCTAGTAACCCACAGATGAAGGTCTACGATACACTTTCGAGGTATAGTCACGACAATGACAACGATGTTGCCATTAATGCCATCTTCGCTATGGGTATTCTCGGCGCTGGAACCAACAACGCCAGATTGGCACAGCTCCTCCGTCAATTGGCCAGCTACTACCACCGCGACCAAGAAACCCTCTTCATGGTCCGCATCGCTCAAGGTCTCCTCCACATGGGAAAGGGCACGCTCACCATCAGTCCCTTCCATACCGACCGCCAAGTTCTCTCCCGCGTCTCGGCCGCTGGTCTCCTCACCGTTCTGGTAACCATGATTGAAGCCAAGCTCTTCATCACTGACAAGTCACATTACCTCCTCTACTACCTTGTCACCGCCATGCATCCCCGTTTCCTCGTTACTCTAGATGAAGATCTCAAACCTCTGACGGTCAATGTTCGTGTTGGACAGGCTGTTGATGTTGTGGGCCAGGCTGGAAGACCGAAGACAATTACGGGTTGGCAGACGCAAAGCACGCCAGTACTATTGGCGTATGGTGAGCGTGCGGAGTTGGAGGATGAGCAGTACATTCCTTTGACTAATACTTTGGAGGGCTTGGTCATTTTGAGAAAGGTATGTCTTTCCGCTTTCCCTTTGAAACCCGCAGAATTCACTAACTCTGAACAGAATCCTGAGTGGGAAGATGGAAAGAGTTAAACGACACATGTGTGTTGAAGGGAGTATGTTGATGGATGGAGTGGTTAGGTGCACTTATACTGTATAATAGCGGCGTAGACCTAGGTAGCCGGCTGATCTCGCATCAAAACATCGGCTAGTCACATTGAAATAACATGATAGATGATAACAGACGCTTGCTTTGCTTTGCTTGGTCTTGATGTGTTTGATTATGTACTGCTCTGCTCGTGCAAGTCTCAAGACTCTTTCTCAGCTTTCTGTTCTTCGCAGTATTGCTAATGAGCATATATACACATATATATGTATTTCTGCGCGAGTATACATGTCGGCAAAACGCCGAATTTCGTGCCCAGCAAATGCCTAGCTCCCCATGAATGTTCTACAGCTCGTCTTCGTGCAATTCCCCGCCTCTGCGAAAATCCCCATGGCAATTTCATGCCAAAGTTAAGCCCAAAAAGCAATAATATACACATACCACCATGATCTGCAACAAAATATACATCTAGCATCTCTCAAATACCCTATATAGACCCTTCAAATTCGCAATCTCGACCACCCCACCTTTCATAAGGCTCTTCGTAGCAATCAATCTCGCCCTGAAAGCCGGGAAAAGTACATCCTCCACCGCTTTATTGACCTGCAATCTCCGGGTTTTGATATCTTCACTCAAATTCTCTTCTGGATCTACCGGACCTGGCGAAGGGGGCAATTGTTCAGGAACGTAATAAGCAGCCAATTCGCGTAGGAAGGTAGAGAAGCATTCTTTCTCCGACGTCCAATTCACATGCGGGCCTAGACGTAGGAGAAAGCGAGGTAATTTGGCGAGGCTGGGCATGTACCCTTTTAGGAGGAGGGGAATGCTGAGGAGCTCCCCTTCGGAAGAGATCGAGAAAGAGAAGTATTCTAGGAGCATATCTCGTCGTTCGATGAGTTGCGCGGAGACTAGCTCGACGACTTCTTCTACAGAGAAATCATCGTCGGGGTTGGCTGGGTTGGGATTCAGGTCTTTCTCGTGTTGAGCGCCAAGGGCGAGGAGGTCGCGCAGGTTTAGAGGAGGTGAAAATTGGATAGTGCCGAAATTACCGAAGTCGGTGAGTCCGACTTGGTAAAAATACTCAGCGCATACCATTCCGTAGTCGACGAGGAAGAGCTTGACTCCACCTTGGATGGCAGCGAGGCGGCGACGCTCGTCGACTATACCGACGAAGGTATGACTGGCTAATATTTCGGTCAGTTCGTTGTGCATGTCATCGCGGACGGAAGCGCGGAGTTCTTTGACTGTCACCAGGCGGCAGTTGATGGGTTCACGGTCGGAGGTCTCGTATTCTGTGTCGAGAGATTGTTGTTGGGCTTGCGCACTGTCAGATCCGGCGGTTGTGCTGGAACGGACCAAGCTGGGGGGAAGCATGCTGGTTATCTTGCGGAGTTTTGCATCCGTGCGAACGAGGTTGTTTTCGTATGGTTTGGGTTTGGGCGTTGCTGATGAGGCGGTATTGTTGGTGGTGCTGTCGGCGTCAGGGTTGGCGACTGATGGTAATCGGACGCCGGGAAGAAGAGTTTGGGTCATAAACGTTCGGCTTGTATCCACATCTGCAAGCTTAATGCGAATGTCGCCGCATAGCTTCTCGATGATCTCGTCTTCATTGAGAAAGTTGACTTCTCTCTTTGTGGGATGGACGTTGACGTCTACCCGGTGAGGGTCGATGTCTAGACTGAGATATGTGAAGGGATGACCGCCCTTCGGGAGAAAGGCTGAGTATGTTTGCTCGATGGCTTTGCGGATGTTGCTAGAGTCAACAGAGCGATGGTTGATGAAAAGTAGGAGGGTGGTCTTCTTGACATGGTAATTTGCATTTGTAGTCCATCCTCGAGCTCGATAACCCCATTGGGTGTCTGAGGAAGTGAACTCGATAAGCTCATTTGCTACTGAACCTCCATGGATTTGCCGGATCCGGTCAACTGTCGTTGAACTCGACTGCGTAGAAATGGTAGTGCTAGCTTCACCATGCTTCTTACAACTGAAGGCAACTCCATCGCAGTGGACGGCATATCTACCGACAACATCAAGGATTTTATTGTACTCTTCGGAAGCTGATCTGAAGGCTTTGCGACGAGTTGGGACATTGTAGAACAGGTCCTCAACAGTGATCTGAGTGCCTTGCCTGCCAGCCGTAGGTTTAGGATCAGCACTCTGCCCTGGCTTCGGAGGAGCCAGGCGGCCACTATCATAGTGTGCTCTGAATGCACAAGTGGAGTCTTTGGTTCTTGTAGTGACTGTGAGATGGGCGATATGGCTAATACTGGCCAAGGCTTCTCCTCGAAACCCGTACGTTCCAATGGATGTCAAGTCTTCGAAGGACTTTAGTTTGGAGGTTGTGAAACGTTCACATAATATCGGAAGGTCTTCTTTCTAAGACTAGTTCAGAAGAGAATTAAAGATGGAGGCTTCCCTTAGAACCTACTGCAATTCCATGACCATTGTCCGTAATCTGAAGAAGCTTCAAGCCGCCATCTTTGACGAGAACCTCGAGTGAAGTTGAGCCAGCATCGACAGAATTCTCGATAAGTTCCTTCAAAGCATGCACAGGTGCGACAATAATCTCGCCAGCTGCAATCTTGTTGACAACATCGGGGTCCAATGCCTGTCACATGATGTTAGGATGCATGCATGGCTGAGATGCGTGGCGATGCTCACCTTGATCCTCCGTGGTGCAGTGACACCAGCAAGAGCCTCATCCGCTTTTCTTTTGGTACCTCTTTGCTCCAGGTCTACATCGACATCCATCGGTTCGGCCATCTTCACATTATTCTAAGCTACTGATTCGCAGAGACGCGCACAGCGCCCGCCTCGTGAGAGAGCTTGAAAGTAGTAGAAAATTTTGGGTAACAAGTGAAAGTGAGTAGTTACGAATACATGGTCGAAATAATGAATGCTTCAAGTGGTCCTTTGCGCTCAGAGGCCGGTTAAATGGTCCTTGTTGGTGCCGATGATGAATTGGTGTTGAAATATATTAGGAAGGCGGGCATGAAGGATTGTCGCGAAGTCAGGAGGTGTCAGTGGTTTAGAATGCCCCGTGTGACTAAGCCTTAAGCTCTGAGTTCCACCCTACAGCCTACGGCATAAGCTTTACTCCTAGCATCTGCAAGTGTTTACTTAGATGTGATGAACATTAGATTAGCATTATATTTATCGATTTTGGGTAAAGAGCGAGTTTTGAATATTTCCTATCATCAGCCAAACGTGGTACATGATCGAAATTCTACCGTATTTGACTTGTGTTAGTATCACGTACTTCAAAGTTCAACTTCCCCATATCATCCTTATTCCATGAATGAATGGAATGCGAAATGAGAATGAACATATTCATTGTTCTACGAGATATCGCTTGGTAAGAGCAAGTGGGTTGTCAATTCCTTGACTTTGCGAGCGAACATGTGCCCAGCTGCTCCAAATTTGATTTCGAATCATCTCAAAACATCATAGTCCTGCAAAACCCGGACTATGCTACCCTGTTCCTTTTTCATAGGTCCGCGAAGTGTGTCATCCTCCTAGAATATCACACGCGGTGTTAATGAAGACCCTCCAGTTGCGTCTCAACATGGAAACCCAATCTTGTAGGAGATCGGTATATCGATTGTCTCTCCGCTCAAGTCTCTGCTCCAACATCGCAATCTGAGCCCGTAGCTCTAGCTCTACCAGCGAGAGTTTGGCCTGTTCGAACAAGATCAGTTGAATCAAGGCCCCATCTTCTCTTTTGAGTGATTGGCTGTCGGAAACACTTGGTAGGGCATGTATATCAGGGGGTCCAGAAAGAGTATCGTGTAGAACAAGTGCCCCGTTTTGCACTATGCCTTGCTCTATAACAGTATCGAGTGGTTCGATCTCAGTAAGGTGAGTAATGCTATTCACGTCCACCGATCCTCTATCCTGAAGTTCTTCTTCATAGTTTTGTATTGCTGGGTTGATGTGTTCTTCGACAGCGATATTGTTTGTTGAGATATCAACGCCTCCTCCAACTTCCACGATGTCCATTATGACTCCACATACCGCTCGAGGACTACCCTCACTACTTTCACCCTTCACTACACCAATCGACCAATCGACCAATTTAATATTTTCTGCTAATTCATCTTCCCTCAGAACCTCCACTGCCACACTGGTCTTTATCCTTTCCGCAGATTCGGCATCGGCGTCATTGTCAACAAATGCTCGCTTTGTGAGACGCCCACGACCACACTTTGCTATCGCTTTATCTTCGGTGACTACTGTAACTCCTTGAGACGAATTTAAATTCCGAACAGGCTTAATGTCATTTATTGCTAGTTCGTCTGACTCTGTTGAGAGCATCGGTCTCTCCCCAGCCCAGAACTCACACGGGCGTTGACAATGACGTGCTTTCCGATATGAAGCTAATGTTCTGACTGCTTTTGATGACATGTCTTGACAATGTGCAGTCCAGAAGGCTATCCGAAGGTATTGGTACAGCTGCGGACTGTTATGACCAAGTACAACCTGGAAAGCAGTGTGATGGAGAGCTGCAATGGTAGACAAGGTAACAGATAAGACTTCTCCAAGTCAACAGTCGATAAATATACGCTTACCTTAAAGCCCTATCCACGTATGCCCGAGAGGAAAGGACCGTTCCTCAAATCGGTAGGTCCTCTTGCCCTTCGTGGCAGAAATGACTTCCCAGCGTTAGAGGCCGAACAAGCAGGTTAGTACCTTCCTCTTAGATACAAAATCCTGGAAAGATCAGCATTCCACCTTTTCCAAAAATCGTCTTACCAGTTATGGCAAAATAGGTAGATCTGGTTCTTCAACGAGCATGAAGAGAGTAGGGAGTTTCAACCATTCCCTGGAGGATATATTCAATAAAGCTTTTGACGTTCGAAGCCGGTATTGCCTCTGACCAAGGCAAGGTGATGGCTTTCCAAGTAAGAAAGTATGACTTCCTAGGTATTGTAAGGCCGAGCTTTTTGGGGTGAGATAATATTCAAATTAGGATCTGGAGTCAGCTGGTCTTAAGGTATGTATGGGATGATTTGGCAACTTGGACAGTTAGACAAGACCGTTCCAAAAATTAAGGTCGCAATTCTCGATACTTGCGAGCGAGAGCTTGCTCGAGGAATTTCGAACTAATGCAGCAAAACAAGGTATGATGTAGGCTTAGGAGATATACGACGCGACCAGACTGAGATATTGGAATTGTAAAGTGTGTAAGATCAAGAAGAGTAAGGTAGGTAGGTATGCGGAGGAGAAACCGCCAAATATGGAAGGTACGACTCGACGAGTCTTGGAGCCTGCACCATACATGAAGCAAGCAAAGCATTTATCGCTTTGGATAGCAGTCATGGCATGGATGCAAAAGAATAATGTATTGAAATCCAGGTCATCAAAGACATTTTTCATTCGAAGGTATTCTACCGGGGTATCTTAAGTAATCGACGCTCTCAACATAGGAGCCACCTGCTTCCTCGAATTCTCAATCTTCTTCTGATGCCAGCACTTCCTCAACATTCCCTCCTCCTCAAGATCTAGGCCACCCTTCTTCCAAGCCTCGAGGCCAAGACTATCACTCGAGTAAAGTTCGAATCTCTTCAGTGCCTTGACACCCTTAAAGTGAAATCCCCAAAGCAAAAGTTCTCTGCCGAAGCCATCTCCGCCTTTAGGCGAGAAACGAGTCATAACAGAACAAATTGAGAGGTTTCTCTCTTCAGAGAACTTCTTCAAAGTATCGAAGAACTCTTCCTGCGTCTCGGTCTTGGAAAAGAGGAAGTCCATGCCCTTGACAACAGAGCTGACGCCTAAAACGACACCATCTTCATTCCACTGCTTGTAATCCTTCCTCAACAGATCCATCAAGCTCAAGCCCTCCACATCTCTCTCGGCTGTCCAAATCTCCTTATAATAACTTTCATTGTTGCAAGTCTCTTCCTCGCCAGCAGTGATCCACTTGTCGAGATACTTGACAGCCTCGACATCAACCTCCGTAGTCTTTGCCTCATTCTGCAAGTTCGAAGTATCGATAAGCACAGGACCCAGCGCAAGTCTCGCAAGTTCGGCGTTCCACATAGCCGTCTTCTTGTCATTCGATTTGGCAGATATAGCATCCCACGCTTCCCTGCAGTATTCCACCACCAGACTAGCACAGCTGCCACTCTTCCTCACCACCCTAGGTTCGTCACCACAATCTTTAGGCACTTTGCCTTCTTCATCGTGATGGTCTATACAGCCAACGACTCGGCTGCTGTAGGTCTTACCCAGCTCTCCCAGTAGCGAGTTGTGATCTACCAATATCCACCTCGTCTTTTCGGGAGGGATTGAGCCTTGAGAGATGTTGGGAAGATCATTAAGCGTGATCAAATCGCTAGGTTTGAGGTTTGCGCGTGAGAGGACAGGGAGGAGTTCGGGTCGGAGAGCGAGGTCTGCGTGGGGAATGTTGGAGAGGGGTACGTAGAGGGTATTTGATGTGGAGGCGTAGGTTCGGAGGTAGGCTAGGACTACTGCGCTACAGAGGGAATCAAGATCTGCAATATCTGTTAGCAAATGTTATGTTCATGGCGGTAGTAGGGTGAGCGGACCTGCCGCTTCGTTGCCAACGACGAATGTGAGGGGTGATGGATGATCTTTCGCATTATGAAGTGCTGTTTTTGCTGTAGAGATGAAGGATCGTAGAGATACTCGTGGCAAAGGCATTGCGAGGAAAGGATGCTAGATACCTGGGTACCTAGGTAGATGTCGTTGAAAGCGTCCAGCACTCGTGGGCAGGTTAGGTAGGCCTGTGAAGCTGCTTCGGGACGTTTGTTCAGCGCGTTTGCGTTTGCGAAGCTACGGCCAGGGGCTGACGTCAGTGGTGCTCAAGCGAAAGACCCCTGAAATTGGCGAGATTATGGCGGGTTTTAGTGGCCATATATCTCAACTTGTAATTTGACTTTTTCCACAGGGAAAACCTATCTTATAACTCTTCTAAAGAAATAGACTTAGAATAACACTTTAATAGAAATTCTTTCTACTTTCTATAACTTAATTTAGGTATAGTTATTAAAGGTATACGATGAGACGGTTAGCGGGGCGCGGAAAACCGGGGTCCTGCCTGGATCTGGTTTGGCGAGGCTGCATGCGGGATGGTGTGCGCTTATCCAGGTTTAGCGTTACCGCTTCGGGTAAG
>JACBAH010007757.1:0-77100 GCA_014282315.1 Neospermospora avenae | reverse complement strand
AGCCGCCGAGTGCTGGCGAAATCTACTGCAAGATATACAAATACAGACAAGAGCGAGATCTTTACTCTGAGGGCAGGTGGCGGAGTCGTCTGTCAGTAAATGACACTCGATGTCTGGACCATCTCTCTCGTCATTCAGACCTCAAGGCAGCATTCGATGATCTGCTAGGTCTACCTGGGCTCTGGGGCGACAGAGGATTAGTACGCTGAACAAACTGATCAGCATGGGGTGTAAAGAGGTGAGTCTGTCGTCGATAGGCATACCTGACCTGCTAAAAGGAATAGAACGCTATACACTATTTGAAGGGCATCAAAGATGTCTGGTCCCAGATCTTCCGTCATGACAAACAAGCGATGCGATTGCTCGACCATGCCACAGTGAAGTAGGATTTTCGGTAATTCCCTGAGCAGGTATGCAGAGTATCCATTAGCAATGAGGACTTCTGTGATATATGTCCAGTCCTGGAGAAGGGTTTGAACTTCGTTCTTAAAAGTATAATTTCTGGGGACATTCTCTCCCATGGCGATGGACGTGTGTAGAGAGAAGAAGCAAGCCGATAACGTTGGGGTTCTAAGGAGCTGGCGATTTTGGTGGGGCTCCGTTCCGTCATGCCAAGACCAACCACCCACACCAGATACCCGCCCATACTGCGAGCTCGATAAAGGAACGAGTTGATGCAGGATATAAATAGCTTGGTAAAGACGAGCGAAAACAATTTAGACTTCAGACGACTTCGTCTCGCTTAGCTAAGGGCGCTTGGGGATAATGGATCAAGGGACAATGGATTAAGGGATAATGGTACAAGGGATAATAGTGCAAGGGATAATGGTACATAGGATAATAGTATCAGAGATAATGGTATAAGGGATAATGGATTAAGAGACAATGGATTAAGGGACAAAGGAATTCGAAGACATTGGATTTAGTGGCAATGTTTGATGGACAATGGATTTATGTAAAATGGATTTAGGACAAATTTCAGGATATGTGGCTTTAGGGACTACCCAATCTTTCCCTTCTGAGCCTCGACCTTCACGACATAATTCGATTCGGAACGAACTCAAATCAGGTACTAGAGTGTCACATTACTGCGACATAGACAAGGTTCGAATTCGCTCTATTGCTTCTGATCTTCCCTAATGTCCCATAGGTACTCAGTTCTCTGGTCCACCTGTTACGGAACCCCAATGTTACCCAGTACATCAAATATTATCCTGCCGCTTGCAACGAAGTTCTAGCAAGACTTGCCAACTTCCATCTCGATGCCTCGAAAAGAACCTGATTCTGACATGCCGTACTCTCCGCATAAGACTAACCTTACTCGCCCTGACGATCACACGCCCCCACCAACCGAGCAAGGTATGGGTCAACGGGATCGAACTCCACGTCAGGTCTACGCCGAAGACGCAAACATCTCTACCCTCAAGCAGATGGACCTCGCCGGTCAACGATCGGGGATTTTCAAAGTTTCGCCTTCATCAGATCACGACAACGTCATACTTCGTACATCCCTATACTTTGTGTACGGTAGTCCACTTTAGTAAGCCACTCGAAGAACTCGAAATGTACCTGTCGCTTTATTTATGCTTGTATTACTCCACTTTAGCAGGCCATGCTAAAAGCTCAAAATTTTGACCCTACTCTTTCGTTACGGATCGCCGCCGAAATTCATAATTTCCAACATCACCCTCTCTTTTCCTTTGTTTACGAATCTTCCTCTTGTGCTTCAGTCCATCGTGTGGTGACATACTCCTGGATATAAGCTTGCTGGTAGAGCCTATTCGTCGGACAAGCTTTCGATCAACGAAAAATCCTACCATGGACGCATACAACGTGCTGCCGACTGCTGTCCGACATTGCAGCAGCCTCTATATTAGCAGTGATTCTAAGCTGATTCAATAATACAAACTAAATGTTGTAACTTTTCAAGTGACTTTCGAACTCTCTATTTTCAGTACATATCGATTAGGCGACTGCTGTGTCGTGATCGTGCATCAATCCGCTCATTCGGTATCTCTCGTGCTATTGTAATAAAGCCTCTGAAAAGAAAAGGTTCTTCAGTTGATTGTCCCTTTGATCCATTGTCCCTGAAACCATTGTCGCTAAATCCATTGTCCTTAGCACCCATGTCTTCAAATTCCATGGTCTCCACCCGTGCACTGCCCTCCCCCAATGTCCTTTCTTATAAGTAATTGACGTCTCTCTGAACTACAACCATATACTGCATCTTGAGCATCAAGTTCAATCTTTTTGAATAGAGTTCTCGAGTTCATCTTGGAAGGAAGCTTATCCAGACACCTCGTCCCTGCTGTTTGATGCTTTTGAGACCTCCTCACCGCTTTCTCCTCCCTCCAAACCCTACGCTTCCGAATCTAGCAAAGGGATTATGGGAGAGGGACACCATATCAGACCTGCAGAGACTCACACTACCCAAAAACGTCCCTATGCCTCAACATCACTCCTAGCAAATCATCCTTCCCCAAAGGTCATCTGCAAAGATTTCTGGACGGCGAGGTTGAGGGAGGTCCCGTTGTTCGGGTGTAACCCTTGGGACTTTTACAGCCCCTTCCTGAAACTGGGCTCGGGGCTCACACTCGTTCTTTGTAATAATGATACAGAAATCCGGGTGATGAGCATCTTTGGCTGCGCATCTCAGGACCAGGGGGGCCGCCCTGTACTTCACGTCCAGCATCCGAATTTCGTTGATATCTACGAATGCTATTCATTTGAAAATCTAGCCTTTGTAGTCACTGAATATGTAGGTTTTTCGATAGAAGATCTACTACTTCGCTCGATTTATCCGACGGAACGAGAAATAGCATATATCATTAGTCAGGTGAATCATATTATTATCCTTCCTCTGCCTCACAATTGTTAACATCATAGCTCCTGGCTGCCATGAAATTCATCCGTTCCAGAAAACTCGATCACCAACGTATTTCAGTAGACAACATCTTCATCTCTTCGAAAGGCGAGATAAAGATTGGTGAGAAACATGACCTAAGAAGCTTTGTATAGCTCTAACCAGAATTCAGATCCCACCAACTATCCGGATAATGACGAGCATACCTCTGCAAATGCGGAGTCCATAAGCACAATCGTGTTGAAGATGATGAATGAAAAGAGAGAGACCTTAGAGGCTTCTACAGAGGGTTGGTCTGCCGAGGCGGTCCATTTCGTGGAAGCTACTGCTTCTGCAACACCGGACGAGCTGTCGGATGTGAGTTTCACCGAACCTTTGCCTCTGGCTTGTTACTGAGGCTTGCTAGCACGTCTTTTTGAGTCGTCCGAGCAGCGCTGGATTCTTGACGCCTCTGTGTACGTTGGCTCAGTTGCTGGTTTCGAAAGACGTACATATGGATAAGACGTCAGGGAGGAGGCTTGAATAAGAGATAATGCCACTAGTGAGAGGGGTCACTGAAATCCTGTATCATTTGAAGGTTTAGTTGACTCGGCATTTCGTCAAGCACAGTGCTTACCTCTGCTTCCTCATATACCCGTTCAACCAAATTAGCAGAACGTTGGTCTAGAGTTGATCACAGTAGGGCTGGCTTTTGTGGCAAGAAGCCGTGGCAACAGCTTCTGAGATGGCGCGCTCTAGCCGCAACAACATTAGAAATAACTATTTTGCATCATGGGAAAAATCCTAGACATTTATCTTATCTTCCATAAACAGGCAAAAGCTTAATGTCGTGGAGTTTTCCGGCGCTTGTTATCCTTCGTAGCGGTTGTACTTGGCAGCTTGGACGACATGTTGCGGCCGGAAGACCTGTCACCTTGCATTTGGTAGCAACATAGTTTAAATTAATTGATAGCTTATCCAGAGAATAGGCTCTGCCAGCAAGCTTACATCCGGAATTAAGCCACCATATGTTGACGTGAAGTTCAAGAGGAAGATTCGTAAACAGAAGAAAGAGTGGGTTGTGCTGGAATTGTGATTTTCGGTGGGGATCCCTGAGACCTTGTATTGGCCATCAATGTAGCATATGACAAAATAGGCAGAAATAAAGCGACGAAGTAGAGGTAGGGATTGGAGTTTTTAGGATGGCATGCTAAAGTGAAGCAATACAGCAAGATGAGTTGTGCGCCACTGACAGGCTCCGCCCAACTTAGCGCCCGCTTGCAGCCATCGCCAAGTGTGGCGTAGGGCTCGTTTGTGGCTTCTGGGCAGAATTCCACTTTGCCAAGAGGACAGTCCTACCAAGTCGCCCCGCTCTACGAATGCTTATTTTGAAGGCCCAAGACGTAGACTGAAGGCAAGAAACATGTATGGTAAGGGATTGTCCAGTAGTCCTTCAAAGGGGCCGCTTTGGCATACCTGTCCTCAAAATCAATGGTTATGCAACAAACCATACAGTATTTCCGGCAATACAGCGCTATTGTGCCCGGGGCTTGGCTGACATGTGATCGCGATATCACATCGGTTTAGGCTCAAAAATGGAGGACATACAATTACTTGTTTCATGCAACGGTTTGTTATACAACAAATGGTTGTGCAACTAGCTGTTATGCATCAAGTAGTTATATGACAGGGCATTATGCAACAAGTTGTTGTACTACAAATGGTGGTGCAACTTGATGAACATGACAGCGGGCTGTACAACCATTTACCGCACAACCACTTGTGCGGATCGTTACTGCCTTGGTCTGCCGGCCCATGTAGCTCCATTGCCCAGTTCTAATTATATCCAGGATCGATGAGGAGCTACATCGGGTCTCCCAATTCGTCCAATAGTGATAAGGTCCAAGAGACTCCCCTGCCTTTTGTTCGCATACTTGTAGAAGTAGCCTTGGCGATGGACAGAGAAACCGGGGCCTGATCAAATTCGGTAGATTCATGCTGACACGAAGGACATCCGTTAATATTGTTAACTTGATTGGATGGGAACGAAGTGAGATCGAGGTAAAAGTGCACACCTTCCACAATGTAGCAGAGCTGCGAAACTATGCCAAGGACACACGCACCAACCAAGATCGTCTCCGCTTTTAATCCAAGTCACAGAATCCATTTGGCGTTCTTGCATGAGGTCTGGGGCCCACAGTGGCCACGAAAGCTAATGACCAATCCCTGCATCGCGGTGAGGCTTGACAGCTCGGATAATCCCTTTACAAGTACGGAAGCGTACTGGGGACGTATTAAGCTCGCTAGTGGAAGTTGTGGTAGAGGGACTCTATTACACTATGAAAGGATACTCTTTGCAGTTCAGGCATGACAGGGTGCAGAAGCACGGGTAAATTAGGTGAGATTGACTCTCTCCACGCATGTTAGTCAGCTCCCAAGCTCATCCACAGGCCATGGATCATCCCCCTCTGGTTCTTGATGGTTGCACTCTGGACGACCCCACCCTACCTTCCACTTTAGGCGAAGGTCAGCTAGATGGTGCATAACCAGCTCTGAGCTGATGATGACCATTCTGAGGTCGGTATGTCTAGATTTGGCTCATCGCCTGGAGCCATTTCAGGCTCCTCTACATATGACCAGACTACAAATCTAGAATTATCACTACTAAAAGCCAACCTTCAGCTGGTTCATAGTTAAGCGGAACAGAACAGAACACCTGGACTTCTATGGATGACACAGACGTCAGACTCATAGACCAGAGACGAAGGAGAAAAAGAGAGAATGAGGGAATTAATAATAGGCAAAAGACGTTACTGAATAAGGCCCATGAGTTAGGGGAATTCGAAGGTGTCGAAGTGGTAGTGATCGTCTGGAAACATGGCAAATATACGACTTATGTATCCGAGGGCTATAGATCAGAGCAGCCATCTTTTACAGATATAGTAAGTCAAGTAATGGTTTTGCCTGCCATACACACGGTATTAAAAGATAATTTAGCAAACTGCCTATCCTCTCCCGAAGAACTTTCTACCTGAAGACATTGAGAAGCGCCGTTTCAAAGGAACGAGAAAGAAATTGTCAAAGAATAGCCAGGAAGGTAGTTGGGCGAAGGCGCATGACTTTCTTGGCTTACAGGAGACGGAGAGTTGATGGAGGTATCCGGCATGTATATGTAAATTGGTCCACGTGTCCCACAAACTGCTGTCAGAAACCATAAATAATGAGCCGTGGCCGCTCCGTTCCATCCCATCTACCCAATCCACTGAATTGGCGTTTCCCGTATGTGCAACCGCAACACTTTGCTTCTCGTATCTTCCCATGTCAAGCCATGACTTATCTCATATAAGTAGGCGCGGATCGGGAACGGCCGCAGCTTTCGCTTAAGAACTAACGGGCTCTGGTCGTAGCTGGGTGAAACTTGTTCAATTTGTGCAAGCGAAGCTAAAATAGGCTCGTGCCTTATCGCTAAGGACTCAACACCGAGTGAAATGTCAAGAACACCACAATCAAGCATCCTTGGATTATTGTAGCCATGGCTCCACCCAAAATCGCCAGGCAATCCATTGATCGCGCATTTGCTGATGCAGCACATGCAGAACTGACCAAGTTTGTCGAGTCGCATGGGCCAGGCGTTGTGGGCAAGCAGCTGGACAGAGTTCTAAATTTCGACCAGTACTGTACCTGAAGACTACAGACCTGCAGAAGACGACTCCGGTTGTGAACTTAGGTAGCGCTTGCAATAAGAACTCTTGAAATCTCCTATGTGGACTTTGTTCGGCTGACGATGGCGCAGAATACAGGCAAAAAGCTCGCCGCCGATTTCCTCCAAGTCCCAGAAGCCAAACTCGAAAGATCATTCCTTGTACTCTACTTCCAGCATCTCTATCATTTGACATTCACAGATCTAAGCATCGTCACCTCTTTCGATGCCGTGCAGGTCGTCCTTTCGTCTGTGCCATACTGTAAAAGTCGCCAATCATAGACAAGTCCGTGTTGAGTTGGGGAAAGATTGTGCTAAACAGGGGAAGGGAGGTGGAGATAGAGACAAGCAAGCGAGCTTTGCCTAGACAGGTGCTCGTCTCAAGAGGTGCACTCGATCAGTGCACTTGATTATGTGGCTACCCTATTTGTACTGGTGCCGAAATCTACTGCTTTCGGTAAAACGCAGTTCAGGCGTCTGATTCCCCACTTCAAGATCCTTGTCGGTATTGATCACGTGCGTTTTTATTACTAGTCGCCGTCGCATCTCACCTTCGTTGTATCGCACTTTTCCAATTGTGAGCAGCATTAATCGATCTGCTGGTGCGTCTTGAAGAAAATTTGCCGAAGCAGATATCCTATCCATCGAGTACTTAATGTTGACCTGCTCGAACACTGGCTCGATAACCATTTGGTATCGTCTTTCCGTTATTGCAAGCATTCTGAGTAAGTGCATCCTTTTTACAAAGGAGACCATATAGCGATTGATCAGGAAACAGGAAATTCGCAATCAATAATCTCGACGATTATACATCAGAACAATGGCACAACGAATCTTCGTATCATGCCGCACCAACCACGATGAACTGACGGTTGCAAATCTCGCGTGCACGGTAACAATCGGGAGAAATTACGACCCTACGAAAGATGTTCTTCGGTACACAGGACAGTCCAATGCAACACAAAACCCTACAAAACGCCAGGTTCTCGTTGACTGTAATGTCTCTGGCAATACTGTCCCGACAGAGGTAAAAATAACCTGTTATACTGGGAGTGGAGATGAGATGTAAGATGTCCAATCCTCATGTCTGTGCATAAGGTAACATGATATTTTAGTTCATTGGTACGATTTAATCCATCACCACATTTACCTCAGCTTCTTCAAAGAGACTATGCTTGGGGGAAGAGCGGACCTGCTGTTTAATTGTGCGAGTCAGATGGATTGCTTCAGAAAGAGAGGGACAAGGAAATTGGCACGGAGAATCGCGGTATGGGTTGTAGGCCAATGATCCATTTTATGTCAATGGAGTTTGTCCCACTATATACTGAAATGTTGTGCTGTACACCTTTTCATATGTTGGCATATCCAGTCCATTGCTTTGAGTACGCCATCATCCATGAACCTTGTAGCTCGTTGGGAATACCTTCGGGTTGGGTGAGATCTTGTCTATACCCTACGTTTCAGAGTCAGTGTTCACGATCTATAAACACAATTTCAGGAAGCAATCTACCTATGGAGTAGGATAACTACATTCCGGACACTTCCCATTTCTTGCACCGTAGTAGCGTGCTGGTTGCATATTGGGGCAGGGCACCCCAGGTTGCTTGGTAGCGCAGACCACAGTCTCCCCAACGACTCGATGTCCGCAGTCATAGTCGTATTGTTCTGGTTGACACATTGTGAATGGTATTCGGTGGTTTTCAGATGACAACCGCAGAGCTAGGTTCTATTAGCAAGAGACATGGTCTAGTTACGACAGCGTGCCCGCCGGTCAAACTTACTTTTGATGTTTCAGTGGCTTGGTGAGAGGCTTGACTATTGAGATTGCAGAGTTGAAGTAGAATACGAAGAGATACTCACGCTGATTTATACTGCCCATCTTCAATGGATAATACACCTCTGAGGAACGGCGTGACACGAAAAAGAATAGAAAGAAGTTAGGCAAGGTAAGCAGCTGGACGTCGCCATCAGTTTCCTAGTTTAGATAGGTGAATCGGCCAAGTCCAGTCAGTCAGTTCATATGGTAATTATCAGGGCAGGTATGCGCTGCGTGACGAAGACGCCACTCGTCTGCTCATCGCACTCTTTGTCGGCCTTGGAAACTTAAGTGAGGCGACATTTCTGAGTGGTAGCAGCAGCCTCGTATCTGCATAAGCCAAATGCATCCTATCTGTGTGCCAGAGATTAATGTGTGCGAGATTATCCTTGAAAGCAATCTGGACTTGGGGTCCTGGCAGCCTCTGGTCCTCCTGACTTTGCGGATTGTCAGAGTTGATTCTGCCTCTCGCCACCGCCTCAGTTTAAGCAGAAATTCGCCAAGTAAAATGACATGTCAGGCCTCCACTTCTCACAGTGACAGCGATATACCATCTTCAACCTCTCAGAGCGCTAGTAAGTCAACTCGTGTGACTCTTGCCTTGTTCCTACGCTCGAGGATCAGATCTTAACTCATTGTTATCTAGTCAACGTTCCAGAGAATATCGCGCTCCGACACGATCAACACCGATATCCGCAACTACTACCCAACTTGCTCTTGAATATCTGGCAGACTCGTAGACCCCAAGCTCAGCGGTCAAACGCCTCAGAATGCCTGCATCTGACCTTGTCACCAGCGAACACCTTGCAGTACATAATCTAGATGACCAGAGCATCAGGGAGGAACTAGAGCGCTTCGGGCTATGGACGGAGGGTCTGAAATTCCAACCCACTACGATTCCCGGCGTACAGAGGTGCGATGATCCAGACAGAGACAAGAAAGTCAGGCCGTTATTAAAGGACCTGGGATATGAAAACAGGGTCGGCAATATTGGCCCCAGTAGACGGAGCTTGCTAATACAGACCAGGTCGATATCAAATACCAAATCCTACGCATCACATCCAAGAGCAACATTGCAGGCTCACATGCATGTCTCATTCCTGTTTGTATACGAAATGGGGAGTCTCCGACCATTCACGATTCTATAACCGGTCCGAACAAATTGGCCGTGGGACAGAAAATTTATTTCGACAGAGCTATAATCATTGGGCCTGGAATGGATTGTCTTATTATTGCTGCAAAATAATTTGCTCAATGACCATTGCAGAAATTTTGTGCTGACCACTGGGTCGTGTCTAAAATGTCGTTGTGCATACCTGGCCATTCTGGCATATCCCAATAAATCCCCTCTAGATCATACAAAGGTGGTTGGAGATCTTCCACAGCGTCTGCGAAGCTTGATTAGCCAGAACTTAATATGCAGAAACTACTCACATCTCTGTGCAGCATCCAACAGAGCCTGCATCCCCGTCCGGTACAAGTCAGTAGTAGGAACCTCAGTATCTACTCGACCATCATAATTTGATTCATCTCCTGCCAATGATTAGTCTTCTTAGCACAGTCTGGAATGGTCACGTACCCTGGGCATCATTGGGGATGGGCCGAGGCAAAGGCAGTCGTCTATGGTGATAATTGTGAAGATAACGCGGATAATCATGAATTTGCGAGTCCGAACCGTAGCCCAGAGCAGTGCAAATCGCCGGCAGGCTAGAGGAGTTACATGAATGTCCCTGTCTCTATCTAGAAGGACTTACCTGAAAATGTCACCCACTATAGTCTTGATAATGAAAGGAATCCAAAAAGGCAAGGAGCTTTGTGTCTCGGTTCCTGGATTGCTGTCTGGAACACGCGCTTGGAAGTAGGAATCTCCATCTTTAGCATGCGAAAAACGGCCGTACTGAGCGATCGGCCGGCCAGCTAGTCGCCACATTAGAGTGTAACGATGTTCGCTGATTCTTGAAACTCACATAATATGAATAGCTCGTATGCTCGGTGATCAAGCCCCTGCGCAGCCAATCTGCTCATCATCTTATTCACCCAGACTGCGCCGCTTCGGAGTTTGGACAAGTTCTTCGCTGATGAGGCGCTGACACATTTTGCCATGACCTCCTCGACCAGACTGATATCAACGCACTGATGCAGCGCGACGCAACACAAAGAGACAAATACAAGTACGCGGAAATGGTATATCTGTGTAGTAAACGTCTGGTTGATTTGTAGCGCTGCTGTGCCGACGGCGAAGTTGTTTAAGAGCTGCAAAACACGGTCGTCAGAGATAATTGAGGAATTTGCCTCGATGGGAGCTGCCTCAGTCTGTGACTCTTTGCCATGTATGAGGATGTCCAAGGCCTTTAGAATACTGTCCGAGGACGCGAGACCAACTTCTTCCCTCTTAGACGCCCATTTTCTTGCATCTGGGAAGTCTCGGAGCATTTCATCCATTTCACGCTCCCATCTTGGTTGTATCCGTTGCCTCTTTGGAGCTGGAGACTGGCTTGAAAGATCAACCCTATCGGTTTGCGGATCATATTCGATAAAAGCGAGAGTTGTGATAGGATACTCATCACTGTCACAATTATTGATTGCATCGTCCCGTACCACTGAACGAGCTGGGGACGGTGATGATTCAATTGCAGTGAGCTGGCAGACTTTCGTTTCCAAGTACTCAATGTACTCGGCATCTGTGCCACAAAAATCGTCGATACGTTTTCGTATGCCCATTGTGGGACGAGGACAAATGGTAGTGAACAGGAGAAGGAAGGGGAGACCAGAGACAAGAATGCGAGCTTTACTTAAACAGGTGCGCTCACTGAGCGCACCTGTTTAAGTAAAGCTCGGCCATTTGATAGCGGCCACCCCGCTGCTTACTACTTCCGTTCTGAATTCCAGCGACTGCATGCGGGGCACAATGTCTTGGTCACATCGAACTTGAATTGTTATTAATTTAAACGTCGGTTGCCTCGTTTTCCAGCTTGTAGATCTTCATTGGCCTCTCTTCATTTGCTGCTGCCTCTAATGGTATTACCAACAGAATAAACAAATCAACCTTATAGTCCAGATTCTGCGAATCCTCACAAGAACAATTCAATCATCGTATTGCTTTTTCTCGAAGGGGATGATGTTTTTACTCGTACTCAAGCGTGCGGACCCAACGCCATGTATAAGTAAGAGCCACAGAACGAGGCAACCTATGAACGCCCTCCTCATCTCCCAATCTTCGCACCACTGTACTGGTTTGCCTCACTTCATCTCTCACCAATCATACGGGTTCATTTTCACGCGGATCTTGCCACATGCCTCCCTTAAATGCCCTGTTCCATGCACGATAACTGGCCTCTGCAATACGACTACGTTCAGCTCAGTCGAGACCATGCTCGCTTGTGAGGCAACTGTGACTTACGGCACGACTAACAATATGGAGACGGTAAATATGCCTGTATATTCTTTACTCAGGAATATCTAGCGAGAGCTGATGGATGGACTAGTATGAATTCAAAATTCTGTCTGAGGTATCGCCCAAAATCTTCCTAGTGGCGGGGGAATATCAAGCTACAGACTTTCATTTGGACAAACTTGAGACTTCTCTAGCTGGAGTTCTGCTGCTCGCGGAGTACGACGGCCGATATAGCAGGCTATGGGCCTGGTTGTGGAATTATGGGCTAAGCCGAGATGTGTATAATTCAATTTGTCTGGTAGGAGATTGGCCATCAATTTCAACCCCTGGTCGGGGCTATGTTCTGAGTGGCTGTACTCGTAACATCTCTGTGCATGAGGAAGTCTTGGAAAGGAAGTGGGCAGGGAGGTTGCTGATTCAACAATACTGCAAGAGATTTCTACTGTTCGGCTATTTTTGGCAAGACATTCAAACGGGCGCTTCGAGTTGGGTAGATGTTACCACGAGGTCAATGCGAGTACTTGGAGCAAAGTTCGAATCAAATGATACTCAATTCTAAAAGATCAACGATTTCAGAAACTGCTTCTGCCACATGTGTAGGTCTCCTCCTCAGCTTCCAAAGGACCACTCTTGTATTTCATCTACCTTACGCACACCCACAATGCATTATCATCCGCTGGACATCGCTCTCACGTCAGAATAGATGGTTCTGGTCCGTGTTCGAAGGACTTCACCTCATTTTCAAGGGGACTATCTCGATCACCTTCCACGGCTCATCTAACTAAGAATCGGGCTATTCGGACTCGTTGCAAGCATGACGAAGATTAGAGAAAGGGAGCGGAGCTGAGCGTTCCCTTCGACGGGGTGAAGGGGAACTCAAGTCTCTGCAAAATCTTAGATTAGCATGGCAAACTTTCGTCCTTAGATTAATGTTCAGTTGCTCACGCTACTGGTTATGTCCGTGTGACATGACACCTTTTCCGCCTCGCTTACGTTTGTTTTGCTTGCATTTCTGCTACCTAGTGCTGCTCAGGTACGAGCTCATCATCAAGATGCCGAGAAAGTTTCGCTTCGTTGCGACGAAGAAGCGACGGTACACTCACTTCAGCATTCCTGGATCGAGTTAGCCTAGAGTCGCTATGGTCATGGCGTGCCTTCATAACAAATCACAGGGATGAAATACTTGCCGCGTCTGCAATTACAGACAGGTGTTGTCTTATCTCTGGTCCAGAATAAAAGAGGGGGAGGTCGCAACAATAGCTTCCCGAACCAACGATCTGGTCAGACTATTGGTTTCAATAAAGATCGGTGGTTTTTTATGCAGAGTCTTCACGAAAAGATAACCTTTGTTGCATTTCGAGCGCTTTGGTATAACCAAGCCAGTCAGTGGCACATAGTACCTTCAGCTGGGACAGGGGTATCGTCAAAGGGTCTCACGCAAATACTGGTAGGTGACCAGGGCAGCAAACGATCATGTACCCAGTTTCGGCACGCAGATTTAAATCAATGCAACCAATCACTGTGTGAGTATCCGTGTCTTCCCAGGCGCTGATTCTTTTTTCCATGTGTAATTGCGGCCTACTTGCGTAACTTCCTTGATTCTCAGGCTGCCCAGGATACCATGCTGGATTCCAATGAATCAGGGCCGAAAGCGATCTTGAAGCGTGATATTGCTTCTGCTCGCAGTGTATAGACTCAGCTTATGGTATAAGGAGAAGCTACAGAACAATGCGACCCGCGTGCGCTCTTTCATCCTCCGATTTCTCACCGCTGCTGTATTTGTTCGCCTCACTTCATCCCCTCACCAATCGTACGAGTCCATTTTTCAAGGAGGTCCTGTGGACAGGCTAAAGCATCCAAACTTGTCCGCCTCACTCCACTGCGTCCCTTGTTTACATGCACGATGACTAGCCGAACGTGCACCACGAGCACTTCCAAGGCTAGAAATCCGCCTGAGACTACTATCACCCAAGAGATAACTGTTACCTACAGCACTATCGAGAACAATATCGAGACGGTGAATGTATGCCCCCTAACACAGCTCCTTAAGTGTTGGCTTACTGACGTCCTTGTTCAAGGATACGTTCGGTATAACTCATGTCGCAGAGGGCTGGCCTGGTCAGGCCCGGCTGCACGCGATAGATTTCGGCCTTTCGTCCAAGAAATGCGAAAGAGAATCCACAGAAGGGCTGGAAGAGGAGGTTACGAGTTTTAACGGACCACTCTATTGTTATCTTTGGGAGCTCGATACGGAGTCGTGGACATTCAAGCTTTCCGCCAGCAACTGGTCCGAATCCGTGTATCATCTCACTTATCTGCGTGCTGATGGCACTGCCTCCGAGTGTGAAGTCCTGGCCGAAGCTCTGACTGGTAAGGCTCCTCTCCTTCCCTGACAAGTTATTATACATCAAATCTCAGACTTATAACTTACAGAATCATTGTCCGAGCACGATCTCGAGGCTACAGTAGATCTAGATTTCGCCGTAAGTGCCTGAGCTTTATTGGATTTTCATTCTAACGTATTGAGAAGATATCGGTACCAAACCCCTCCGCAGACCAGCAACGAAGGTGTGAGATTCTGGGCAACGAACGGATACTTGACGACGCTACTTGGCAGCTCGAGGAGATGTTGTCCGGCATGAGCAACACCAAAGTCATTGCATCACAAATTCTATCACGTCTAGACTTCGTGCAAATCACTCTACTCGCTTGTACGATTGTAGTCGGACAACTCTCCTCCGAATCTTGGACCAAAAAGGAACGGATGGCCTTTCGTCGAAAATTCAACGATGCCGTCCATCTATCATGGAGTTTGGATGATATCCTTGGTGCATGGGAGCAACTCTTGGAGGTTAGTCAACTTACGGAATGATGGTGCAAGACTAATCTTCATTGACGTCAGTTCCTCCTTCACGAGGTGCATATATGGCAGCCCCAGACTTGTACGATGGTTCAGGAGATGGGCCATGATGGCGGTACCTATCAGGAAACACTAGAAATCCTCGGACACAAAAATGCACATCATCTTTGTGAGACGACGAGGTCAAGGATGAATAGGACCCGATGTGTTATCAAGTGGGATCTCATCAATTTGAAAGTGGTTGTTCTGTACCTGCTGAAATAGCAGGATCTATGTTGGCGTCCAAATATTCCGATGTAAGCTATATCAGAGCTAGTTTGTGCGCCTAATGTACTGTATTGTATTGCTGATATAGTCTCCTGGTGTCGCCGTGAATATTCCGTATTACCAAAACACATTCGAAGACGCAACCGCGATCATTTGACAAGAATCTGGGGCTGCCAGCACGTTCTCGAGGACATCTGTATTCACCTTTCCCGTGGCCTGACGAGATTGTATTTGGATATGTTCTTGCAAATGGATAGCTTGCCAAAATGCTATCGATCTTGATAAGCAGAAGGGTCATCCCACGCCCAATACCCAGCATCGAACTCCTCATCATCAGTACTCCCCACAAACTTATCTCCTGAACCTAGTTCCGCTATTATATCAGATCGAGGCTGCGGTCCCACGACGTCATTTCTCTGGATAACAGACTCGACATCTAGCCCACTGATATCGGCTATAGTTGTACTCTGCCCTGGTTCATTTAAAACAGAATCGGACTGTCGGTCTGTCCGAACTCGCTGGGAGCCTGAGGAAGATCTGAGGAAGGGAGCGGAATTGAGGCTTCCGTCCGGCTCGTTGGAAGACAAGTTGAAGTCATTGCGAAGTCTTAGAATAACAAGATGCTTTCGGCCATAAATCAACGTTCAGGTTGCTCTCGCCACTAGGCAGGTTCACGTGATGAAACCCCTTTCCCGCTTCGCTTATGTTTGTTTTGTTTGGATGACATGTTCCCGGTGCTGCTTATATATGAGGCCATTATCGAAAAAACTGATTGAAGGTGCGCTTTGCTGCGACAAGAAATCGGGGGTATACCTGATCCTGTTTTCCGGGATCGAGTTGCCTAAAAGTAGCCGTGGTCACGGCGTGAATCTGTAACAGACCACAGGGATGAGAGACCTGTCAAGTCCGCACTTGAGCACAGGTGTTATCTTACCTTTGGTGCCAAATCAGGACAGGGGGAGGTCGCGATAATAATTCGTACTATGCGTAAATAATGTAGATTTCTTGTCTGTGCACTTTGCCCTAGTCTTACTCCCTTAGGGAATAGAGATTATGAGGACAATAGGTGATTCGCTGTAGAACCCTGGATTTGTAGAACTATCAGAGGCTGGTGCTTACTGGATCCTGTGTTACCTAGGGTAAATTAGCTTACAGAAATTCGCTGTTCGTATAAGTTGACTTCTTCTCGAATCCTAAGGTTTCTTGCCCATCATTTCTGTGCACTCATTCATTCTCTGCCTTCCTCCATTATTAGATGACGATGACTTCAGACAGCGAGGTAAGTTAGCTACCAAGTCTCATTCCTATATACTGATATCCTGTAGGTAAAATCACACGAAATACAGTTGCCTATCGCCAATGGTCAGTCAACTATCCCCCTTCTCGCCCCCCCACCAACGGCAAATGATTCCTTCTGCCTCTCCTAGCGTCGACTGGTCTGATGCTGACGCGCACGGTATCACCTCCAGTGACAAGAATCATGAGAAAAGCTCTTCCGGACGATGCCAAGATCTCGAAGGAAGCGAAAGAGTGCATGCAAAAATGCGTGGGCGAGTTCATTTCGTTCATCACGAGTGAAGGTTTGTGTAATCGATCGGAGCCATTATCGTAAGCTCATATAGTAACTTACATAGTTGCTGAGAAAGCTGCTGAGAAAGTTGCTAAGAACGATGGTTATGGCACCCTCGAGGCGATCAGCTGCGACGACATTTTAGCATCAATGTCTGACTTGGGATTTGAGAATTACGCTGAGGTCCTCAGAAAATACATGTCACATTATGGAGGAGCAAGTGATTGCGCCAGGAGGAAGTACGTTGTCGACAAACCTCAACAAGAACCAGGCCTAGCACAACGCAACAACAACTTTCATAGCGAACAGGATGCAGATTATGAGCTGGACGTCTGATAAATGTCTGTTAAAGATGCAAACTTTGGAGCCGAGAAGAACAAATAAATGCATAGACCGTATTCATTTTGCCTGCCTACACATCTATCTGCACGTGTAAAGACTCCCACATTAACTCACGGCTTCTTCAATCATGTAGCCTGGCAACTGGCGAACACGAGATCCTACACACGCGCCAACTCCATTAGGGTTACGCCACGTCTCATAATTTGTAGATTTCTCATAGCATATCTTCCTTAGTTAATTTCCGAAGTCCGGAAACATTGAATGATAGCGAGGGCAAGCAGCGTACAAATTTCCAGTCATGAACGTCACTCATTGGGTGAACTGTAACTTCGAGCTTTGGAGTAGGCGTTCCAATTTTCGATTGTGGGTAACAACCTCATGGCAGGGAACATGGCAAAGTTCAGAGCTGATCTCGCTTATGGGCCATGCTCGGCAGATATGTAGCTCAACCGTGGTTTACCTTTCCCCTCCTTGAGCATCTCGTATTCTTTAAATGCTTGTCGACACAAGGCTAGACACTTCTTTGAGGAATACGTGAGATTTGGAATTTTGTGGTTAATCTGACGGGGGGAAGCCAGTTTCTCAAGCAAACGACAACAGAAGGGAAATAGGCATAGAGTAGGGAAAGGGATGTCAAGCCGTGCAGCTACGCGCTCTTGGCACTCTCATCAGAGTGTTACGAGACAGTTCCGTGGATGCTCTCTGCATGGTTTTGTAGATGCTGCTTATGCTGTAACCCCATTCGACAGACCTTACACAGGGGCCGATCCCCTTCTTTGATATGGGCCAGATGCTTCCGCTTGAAATGCTTCGTCAAGTCTCCTGGACTGGCAAACTTGTAGGTGCGCTTTTCGAATGGCAAACTCTGCTCCCCTAAGCAGAGGAAGCCCGCCGTCACTTAGCAGTATTCTTTAAGCATGCAACGTTGTGGCAATGCGAGAAGACGTGTTCAATGCAATTGCGGGTTTCTGCGATCCGTCATCAGCGAGGACGACGCGCCAGAGCAGCACAGCCTGGCCTTTCTGCCTGAGGCCTCAACAGATTGCGCCACACTTGGCTCAATAGGGAATTTATTGCCTGAATGTAGAACCTGGGGCAGCGGATTTCGTAAGCTCCTGTGGTGCGATGTCTCCGGACTACATAATGTCTTCATTCGACCAGCGCCAGCTGGAACACTTGGCATACTCAGTCAGAAGGTAATTGAAAGACTTCAACTGTATATTTATCGCTTACTTTCGCAGCCTTCGATTAGGGAAATACTCAGACTTCACCATACGTTGCAATGACGGCAGTATCATTCGAGCACACCGAGCAATTGTCTGCCCTAGATCACGAGTGATTTCTGCTGCTGTCGATGGCGCATTCCAGGTATTGCTCTATGTCCTAATTATGATTCAGGACGAGTATAAAGCTAACTTAGTACTTAGGAAGCTGTTACGCAAGAGATTGTTCTAGACGAGGAGGAGCCTCCTATTGTAGCGAAAATGGTCGATTTCTTGTACACTCTAGACTATGACGACGATCGCATCGATACTAAAGACCAACCTCCAGCCAGCACGCCCCACAATCCAATACCTACTGCCTCAGTCATGTTCAAGTTTCAAGATCTTCCTGTTGCGGATGGCGCTACTGCAGGACAGACTACTGGGCTCAATCCCTTATCCTTGCTAGTCAACGCAAAAGTTTATATCATAGCAGAGAAATATGATATTCAGGCACTGAAGCAGTGGGCTGTAGTGAAGTACAAGGAAGTGCTACTGGCGACGTGGAATAGTAGCTCCTTTATAGACAGCGCTAGCCTCGTCTTTGAGAACACCCCAGAAAGTGATCAGATGCTGCGAGAAGTCATCATTCGGAAGGCGAGTGAGAATGCTAGAGCCCTCTTCGACCGCAATGAGTTTGTAGCGCTGCTAGAGAGCCATGGTGGTTTTGCTGCGGAAGTTTTGAGAGACGTTTTGTTCAATCAACCAGACGATGTAAGCGACGTGGCAGAAGATTGGGCGGCCTTTGGGACGGCGAAGAAGAAGGACAAGAAGAAGAATCGTTTTTAGCAGGGCAGGCTCATTACAATGTTTTCAATTCAAACTAGAAATTGCCCATTTTGTTCATACACTTGTTCAAGCCCATGGCTCTCGTATCCTTTTCGCAGAGCCTCTTCCACAGCCTTTATCGCCACTTCGTCAACATCCTTATATACGTGCCCCAAACCCAAGTGGTGATCATATCGGACGACTACGATATTACCTCTCCAGAATAACCGACCTGGAGATAAATGACCCAGTATCCGCTCGCAGGTTTTGTTCATAGGCAGCGCTGGAGATACGGTGAAGTATAAGCAGTATTGTCCTCGAGCGGTAGGCTCCTCAGATTTGATGAACGCTCGTCCTAATGGATCACAATTTTTGCTACTTCTTTTGTCGACGTGGAAAGCTGTCATAGCCCTGTCCTGATAGGCATCTTCAAACCATGATCTGAGGTCGGGTATAGGATCGTAGAAATCTGCCATTCCGCTATCCACCACATCTTCGTCATCCTTCTCCCTGATATTGTAGTTCACAGTCCGAATCTTGGACCCATCGGCTGGGAAAATCAAGGCCCTGGCTGTTTGTAGCTCTTTCGTCATTATCAGAGGCGTGTTGCAACCGCGATGTCTTTTTGCGAGTTGTTGGTTGGGCAACAGGTCTCTATTAAAATTATCATTGACACAAGGAATTCGAACAAGGAGTCTACTCACAAGAACCGACCATGAGCAGGCTTGTGATGAGCAAACTTCGTTCTCGTAATGGACTTAGTGTGCGATCGAGCAAATCATTTGTGGTGTACAGAGCTTTACTTCCCTGGGGGCGATAGTCAGAGCGATATTAGAGCTGGAATCGTGTTTTCGAGGCTCCTGGCATGAAGACGTCTGCAAGGGCTTTACTGGCGCGGTCACTCATGAAGTATTACCCCGTTGCAGTGGCGGTCACGAATACGGACGATGAAACGTGGCTCGAAGTGCGGCTCGCAGAGCAGTAGCGGACATGTGGCTGTGCACAGAGTATTCCTGAAACGCCACAGTCACGTGATAGCCGGAACGAGTTATGGGGTTACCCCACCAGAGATCGTCACTCGCTTTGATCCGAGGTACCGATCTGCATTTCGATCTTGCATAAATTTTGACGCCACAATGGCCACAGAGCTGCTAACGATTTCCTGCACATCAAGAGGAATCTGGAGCTGCGTCGACAGGTTTTTATATAATTCAAGATTAACATAAGCTAGGAGATGTGGCTGTAGTAATGAAAGCCTGTTATGTTTTAAAAGGAGGCCCCTATACAAATCAGGCATGGAGCTGCGATACAGGCATGACCTTTTTTAGTCGAAAGTGTTAAAGGTGTGCGGGAATGGCTACGGAATATGATCTCCAAAAAATAATGAAATACTTTTGGCTATGCTTAGGTTTTATAATTCTTGAAGTCTATGTACCGGATAATTTTTGCGGCACGGGAGGTTTTCCGTTACGCAGGGATAGACGTTAGTTATCCAAGTTTATTCTAATGCTGAAACGGTATTCTTAGTGTTGTGGCAGCCAGATCACACAGTGTCATACGCCGTTACAGTACCACCTCCTCCAATTAAGCGACCAAGGACCTTGGTCAGTGGCGGTGTTATTACAGTAACCTCGGTTGAGATTCTAATAAAAATTGTGGCTGCTAAATGTGTTGCTGCGCTTGTGAGCGCCCAACCAAATCGGCATTTTCCCTTTTGGGAGAAATGTTTCTGCGCGACGCGCGACGAGCCTTCCCTCAGGAGTTTCTTCCGCTCTCACTCTCTCTTTGAAACTATCTTCTTTGAAGACAGGAACCTCGCCCAGACCTGGCCAGTGAAGAGGTGCTACGATCTTCGCCAATATCGGCTTGTACTTCCACTCCTGTTGGACCTTTCCAAGGACAGTCACTTTATCATATGTCATATTTTGATATAAGCAGCTACGAAGCGCTGTCAGTAAAGTCACCAATCTCCCCGCATTATAAGCAAAGAAAATGGCTCAAGTTCGAATCTGTTGTTGACAGTCTAGGAATTTGTTCCTACTCCTTTCCCCTTCGGAGCTTGCCTTCCTCTCCCTTGCTCTCGAACCAGCCAACCAGCCAACCATCTCCATTCGAGATTCTCAGCCCACTGCTTTGATGTTGATTGGAATCTAAGACGAGAAGCGTGTGAAATGGCAGCATCGGAAATAGGATCGATTTTTAAAGACCACCAGCTAGCCTCTTAGCCTCGAAAGGACTTCTGGAAACAGATCAGTCCCAGGAATGTTGAGATCGAGCGGTTCTTCCTGGCCGTCAAGTCTATACTATACTTCTCTATAGGAAGCAGTAGAGGCTGGCGACAAGATTGCCGATGGACAGTCTTTTTTACTGGTTAAGTCTACAGCCAGAGGCGTCGAGACCCAGGTCCAATGGGTGGCCAAGGAAATTATTGGAGGAATCAACGCACTATTCTCTATATGTATTGCTAACTCGGGAGTAATATCGCAAGGACTTGCCTACCAGGACTATTCTGATCCATGCCTATTCCAATATTTATAAGACAGAACGACGAGGGGTCCTCAGCTTGATTAGGAGAGACGATGTCCTGACCTATCAGGAATGACGCTGTAAATTGCCACTTGCAATATCTGGCTGCAAAGAGTGTCGTACGCTTGATATTGGCTGGTAGAAACATGCAGGGCTACGATGGCAATCATATTCTATTGGCCATCATTTATCGACTTGAGCCAATCAGTCTCGTAGGGTGTGTTACACAGCCTTGCGTCCTTCGCAGAATCTCGTCTATAAGCCGCACAATGGACTTATTTTCAATTATAGTCTTCATTTCGGACTGTAGAGGTTCCACCACAGTCTCCATGTTCTTCTGATACTTCAAGCTTATCTTTATCTACATCACTACTATGATGAAATCTTCGGTCTTTTTACCACCTTGCTCGAACTGGATGCATGGAACGTCTGCTTGCGAGAGGCAAGGCACAAAAACCTGTGGAAACTGCAAACTTGTAGTCGTTGGTATTTACACTTCAGTCGTTAGATCACTGTATCTGACACAGATATTAGTATTGTGGTATCGATTGTCAAAAGGCGCATTGGCCAGAGCACAAGAAGGCTTGTCGGTCTTCAATGGCCAATAAAGACTGGCGCCCAACATGGGACCGTGAAGGACGAGTACCGCCCTGGGCGAGCGGCGAAGCATCTACGACCTGGCACAACGTGTTTGGAGGCAGCAAATACTTGTGGGGAAATACTCCGGCGATAGATGTCCTGAATTTAGAGCAGAACGAGGGCATCGAGTATAAACAAGATGTTGCATTACTATTTGCTGGTCAGTACCAATTTCCAGTCAGATTATGCCTGCTTACGTACAATAGCGTCTGGAGATTTACGTCATGTTGTTAGGACAATCGCAAGTCTCCCGCGTGACATGATGCAGCAGTTGGATATCACCATGAATGACCTGGAGTTCGTTGTCGTGGCA
Organism: Neospermospora avenae; assembly: GCA_014282315.1. Lineage (NCBI taxonomy): Eukaryota > Fungi > Ascomycota > Leotiomycetes > Helotiales > Ploettnerulaceae > Neospermospora > Neospermospora avenae. The sequence continues at coordinate 54,801 of JACBAH010007757.1, read as the reverse complement.
AGAAATGCTATTTTGCTCCTCCTGGCTTTGACCATACAAGACTCGACTACTGTTGAGGCGACCACAACGCCGTTGAGCACCGCCGAAGTATTGATTCACGTTTGGTACTCTGTTTCTTTTCCGTCATGTGTGCTGTCTCAGCTACAGGACAGGGTAAAGCCATTGATATCAGAAGTGTGCAGCAAAATCACCAGTAAATCATCAAGTACTACGCTAGGGAAGACCTGGACATTCTCGAATGGACAAACACTTCGCCTTATACTCAAGCAAAAGGACTGGCTTCGACTTGCTGATTTCCTAGCTATACCAGAAGATTTCAGTGGTGAAGATGCTGCAGCAGTTCGGAGGACTGTGACTCTTGCTCCGGAAAGATTCGACTACCGGGACCGATGGTACTTCAAAGATTCATCGCCCTTTATGCGGATTGCAAGGCAGAAATTTCAAGAGGACGGTATACTTGCGGCATTCGGGTATCCTCGAATAGCATTCGATACTCCAAATCCGTAAGTATCTTCGGAGATGTTCGATCAATTCTAACTTCAATTGCCTAGCACATTTTTCCAGGGACGAAAAGGTTGGCCTCTAGACGATAAGGCCGACCCCTCCGATGGATGGCCAGTCTTGGACATTAAACACACACCATCGTCTGCACCTCAAGACTGGTACGGCAAATTATTCGTATACATTCATAACATGATCGAAGGATTCTTGGATCGTCTTCGACAGACCAAAATCTGCTTTGTACTCTATAACATCGATGCCAGGGAACTGCCCCAGCATCTTGAACATAATAGATACGCTAGAATAGAGGTAGGTCTCTCAGTACTCTAAGTGAGGCCCCACTAAGACATTTGAAGGTGGCCAATATCTGCGACGGTGGCTATATTGGAATTCGAGATACGCTTTCTCTTTTGTCTCCCCTCCTACAATCACCACAACAGAACGTGTATGCGACATTAATTACTCTCTTTATAAATGCAGTAAAGGAAGCAGTAAAGAGGGGGAATCCGAAGGATGAAACCCCTGACATGAAGTTCCTAATCAAATATCTCCCATTGCCTCGGACATTTTCGACGAACGATACCGATATGTTGAGAATATGGGATGCGCGTGATCTAGCACTCGATGTTGACAGGTTCTTCAATCGGTATGTCCTCGGTTGTAGGTAGCATTGAAACTGATTGTTCGTTAGGTACATGCTTTTCTGCGATTTCAAGAAGATATCTGCAGATCTAGGTGTTGAGATGAAGGAAAGCAACACGATCGTGGAAAAGTGGCCTACCCAGTTAAAGCTTAAAGTGGGAGACAAAGGTGCTGAAGAGGGGTTTCGTCTTCGTTTGGGGTCCGGCTGCGCGAACATCGAGCGTTATGTCGAATGGAGTAGGGGTTGTTGAGACGTCAGATCTCATTCCGCGGCTCACCTAGCACAATTCAACCAAAAGCAATTGCTACCATCATTCATTCGCGAGTCTTGCTGACGCGAAACCGTCCCGCATCATTAACGTAAACCTATCAGAACTACCGGGAAAATTGGAGTCACTCATACCAGCTTAGCCTAACCTCCTCACACGTACTGTCATTACCAGCAATAATTTATTTAAACGATTGGACTTGCCTCTGAAGTGCTCCCTTGCGACCAACTCTCCACTAAGTATTCTGCCCAGGTGAGAAGCCGTAGAGCTCTGTCCTCGACTCCTCGGTGCCACTAAGATTCTCCACAATGTCACTGGGCTGATTGTGGAGGGACTCATTAGGGCCATGAACCCATCCATCTGGGTTCTGTTCGGCCTAGTGATGAATCCATCACATGAAATCTATCATTATCGGGGCGTTGAAAACAAAACCCCAAGAACTCGCATAGCGATTCGTACTCTTAATACGTCCGAGTGTACAACTGACCTGCGATTAGATTAAGCTGTTGGAACAGCAGATATTGACCAATGTTCCGGCACGGCCAGAACAGCACAGAACGAGGCTGGGATGAAGAAATTGAACTTTGCTGGTGGGGAGCCGATGTTGTACCCGAAGTTCGTTGGGGAATTGGCGAAGTACAGCAAAACCGAGATAGGGCTCGAATCGGTGTCCATCGTGACAAATGGAAGCCTGGTAAAGCCGCAGTTTCTCAGGACCTTTGGAGGATTCATCGACATCATCGCAGTCTCGTGCGACTCGTTTGACGAGGCGACAAATGTCAAGATCGGGCGTGGCACAGGGTCCCATCTGGAGAAGTTCAAGCAGCTTCGCCTCCTCTGCCAGGAATATGGGATCAAGTTTAAAGTCAACACCGTCGTCAACAGGTACAACTTTGCAGAGGACATGCGCACGTCCATGGCAATTGCACCCTTCCGGTGGAAGTGTTTCCAGGTCCTTGTAGTCAAGGGCGAAAACGATTCGGGTGCCACGCTTCGCGACGCGACCCGGTTTGTTATCTCAGACGACGAGTTTCAGCAGTTCTGTAACAAGCATTCCAATTGCAGTGGCTTTGTCGCAGAACCGAACAACCTCATGAAAGACTCTTACCTCATTCTGGATGAATACATGAGATTTCTCGACAAGGGAAACAACCCCTCATTGTCAATCCTTGAGGTTGGGGTCGAGCAGGCGCTTCAAAGTGTCTACTGGGACGAGGAGAGCTTCAGGCACCGAGGTGGGATATACGACTGGACTAAGGCGCCGCGTGAGGCTAGTGCGAAACTACTGGACTGGTAGGATCGTGCAAGGCTTGACAGCGAAGGGGCTCGAGATAGTGATAATGATGGTGCTTCGTCGTTGACTGGGGGAGCGAATAAGTAGCCAATTCTAGCCGGCGGAGGATATTAAGAGCAGCTTGCTTGTGGATCATTTTTGAACGCGCAGGCAGAATTCAAATACTTCACGATCGTCAAGAATGGCCGTGAATATCGCGCAAATAAAATGGTTTCTGTGTTTCTATCGGAATTTGTGCACCCTGGCTGTCCTTTTCGGCCTAACCTCGTAAGAGCCTCAAAGATCGGGAGGTGGCGACGTTCCACCCCTCTCCTGTAAGCGACACACCCAAATGCAACCATCAACCATACCCAGCATGCGAACCTTTGAGATTGAGCAGAAGTTTGTGTTCAACCCAACCCTCCTCGCACGCTTTCGGATGAATGGTGGGAGCCCACCTTTCCAAGCCCTCTGTCATCAGCACACAGAGCGCTTTCAAGACCAATACTTCGATTCCGCCAACCAACTTTCGAAGAACGGTATATGGATACGGAAACGCAATAAGTCTTGGGAGGCTAAGCATCGCCAGGACGGAGACTACGTCCGATCCTCGTTTTACGAGACCAACAAGGTTGACGAAATCCAGAGGCTTGTTACCCAGTATGCGCCCGTAGGCCATAGTCCAAGGTTAGACGACAACTTTGGCTTGGACAGCATCTGCAACTACCTTACAACGAGGGAGACCTTTCTAGCAGACCATCGATTCTCGATCATGTTAGACTCAACAGATTTTGGTCATTCTGTTGGTGAGGTCGAACTGCAAACGCAAGATCCCACGACAGCGCACGCCGACATTGATAAGTTTATGCAGAAGTACTCGTGGTTTTTTGCAAACAAGACCCCTCCGAAGGGGAAGATGACCGCTTATTTTGAGCTGTTTGGGTTTCCTTCCAAGGTACGTACTTTGTTTTCGAGATCAAGATCGGGTCAGCACTAATCGTTTAAGTTCACGTCGTAGTCTGTCTATCCAAGCCTTAAACTTCTGCGAATCTCCGACTTGCCTTACTAAAGCCGATATGACGAGTACACCTGGAATCATGAAACGCAAGGCCGGCAATACGATAGAGGAGTTGGTGCACTGGAAAGGCATGTCACACATAATTCCACTCGATCATCTTGTTCAACTGCTTGCTTTATGGTGCGAACGGAGATACCTTCCAAGCCCGTCAGAACTGCGTCGATGGCTGGCACCTTGGACCATCTGTGTTAGGACGAGGTTCGTATGATACAGAATTAGGACTACTAAGCGTACTTAAAAACGCTCATACATCTAGTTCCTGTTTGTATATAGCTTTCACTATGTAAGCTCCGGCGATTTGAGATCATCTTCTACTCTTTACGAAGCCAAACCGCTAATATCGTATATGAGTGAAAAGTGATAAATCCGCTTCTACTTTAAAGATTACAGATGGACTAGTATAGTCTCTTAGTAAGTAGGTAGTTTGGAAGACATAGGAGACGATATAAATTTACTTCTTGCTACTTTAACACGAGGGCATTTTTTATCTATAGATTTTTAATTCTTCTTTAAGCTGCCGCACGGCTCTCTGGTTGTTTTGCAAGCTTGCGACTGTCTGGCAAAGCGCTCGACTAGATTGAAAGGCGAAGACTGTCAGAGTCAAAATCCCTGAAGCAATGCTCAGTGGATCGGCCATTTTGGAGATCAGTTCGAGATGTTTGGTACCTTGACGAGTGCGGTAGATGATGAGGAGTTGAAGTTGGGAATAAGTAGATCTGACGTTGTCGTTGCCATTGCCACTGGGATTGTCAATAGCTTGGCTTTAACTGGCCTCTGTTACTCACCAATTGGCGTCGACACACTCGCGCCGAGTGGAGTTTGCATCGAAGGTTGTAAGCGCCGACCCCGCTCGACATTGTCGGTGCTCGTAATTAGCTTCGACAACCTTCAGTATTCTACCTAGCATCGAAACGATTGACACGATAGCAGAACCGATAGGAATAGCTTCTGGGTTACTGGCATTATCTAGCTTTGCGTTCTAGGCTAGTATCACACTGTACCAAACGGTCCAGAGCTTCAATTTCCACCCAAAACAGTTACGCGATCTCAAAGACGAGCTTGAGGCCTTGAGCGGGGTTCTTAGCTCGCTCACCGAGACAGTCAGTAACGCCGTGCCTGCCAAGATATCAAATCTAATGTCAAACCTCACGTGGTGTGAATATATGTGCAAGGCATGAGCGAGAATCAATAAAGTATGTAAATACCCTGCCTTATATCCTGAGTCTAATAATTAATTTAGGAGGACGTGCATGTTGTGGTCTCTTTGAACGCAAAGAATTACCGTAAAGAATTACCGTCATCTGCTACAGATTCATCGTTACGTTCGGAGAAATGGCATATTTCACGGCGACCCGCCCCTAGTGCAAATGATAGGACCTCACTCAACCTTGCGGCAGCGAAATAGATTGGATGAGGACCTTGGTTGTTCCCATCCAATGTAAGATGGAGGAGCTTCCGAGCAAACTACCATGGCTTTCTAACAGATAGAGATCTAATAAAAATGTGTTTTTAGCTATTATCCTACCAAAGCCGAGGGAACAGTGCTATATACTGATCTGGATCTGATTAGAATAGTTCACGCGGGAAAACGAAACAAATCCACTTCAAAAATGTAATAGCCTACTCGTCTGTGAGTTAACTATAAATTGAACACGCCCAGGAACCTTCAGTCGAAATGTTCCGCTCAACCAGTGGTTCAAGCTTGTCAATAGCATGAGTAAGTCGAGTCTCATCTGAGAGAAGATCAACGAGTTGTTAATCAATGCCGGCTTATAACGCCGTGACTCGAGTTTGATCACCATCGTTGGTCCATCGGTACTGTGATGATCGTATACGCTCGAATAGTTTATATGGGATTTCGCAATTGCTATCAGATGGAAGGTTCCGGGGCAACCACGGCACGCGTTATTGACGGAACTTATGTAAGCACTATGACTACACCCCATCAATAGAAAGGCCTAATCTAGTAGCCTCCTCTAGTTTCGCACAGGAGAGCTCATCCTCCTTCTGCCTGGCATAGTTAATAAGTTTTGCCTTTTGAGCCAAATTGAGATCCGCTACTTTTCTCGGGCCAAAACTGCACTTCACAAGCAGCGCAACCGCAGGGCCAACAGCTATGGAGACTAGCCATAAGAACTCATCATAGGGATCGGAATATTTGTCACGTGACTTATGTAGCTCGTGACCGAGATCGACTTCGATGACTTCAAGAGATCGGTAGTGCTCCTCCGTTTGAGCCTCATTTTCTGCTTCGCGGTCGGTTGGATCATTAGTAAGCTCTTTTAAATCGTCCCAGCTCAAGCCCTTGTCCTTAATTCTTTGGGCGCACCCGTCTAGATCGCGTTGGAAGTCTTGGAGCTGCTTCGACCATCTCTTTCTTTCTTTGATGACCTGTTTCCTTGTTCCTTTCTCCATTGATCAGCATCCAACCCACGACGAACATGAAGCTAGGCGCAACGTGTCCGTTTCTGATGGAGACAGTAGTGTCTGCATCTGGTCGACAGGCTCGATGGCGCCTCGACTTGTAGACTGCAAGCAGAACCAGCTAAGACAATTCGGTCACCCTCGACTAGAATATCCGAAGGCTTCATGGATCCGTGCTGTAAACAGAGTCTATGAACATGAGCCATGACACCTATCAAGCACCCGAACCATCGAGGGAGGTTTCTGAGGGTTTTCTTGCGACTCATTTTGCCCTTGAGGCATGCGTCAAAGGAGATCCCTGCGCGCTCCATAATGATTGAAAGCCGAATATCATGCTGACTTTCCAAGGGGTACGCCTCGACGACACTCACGACGTGGCGATGGCGAGCACGGAAGAGGAGCTTTACTTCTAGGAATACCTGTTCAGCAGCTTGTGGACGTCCTTCCTCTTGGTTAACAATTATTACACTTTTTCGAGCGTACCACCTTATAGCTTTACAGCCGTCACTTCTCTTCACCCTATTCACCGGAATGGCACCATCGCCACCCATCCATGAATCATTGCCGTCACCCGTGAACAGGAGGTCACTGTCTTTGTCATATCTGTGGCAGAACTGACGCAACCATGCTTGATGTAGAGTAGGAGCCCTACTTGAGTCCAGCTCCCTCTCTCCTCTTGCCATTCTTATATCCGCGTTGGGTGTCATCTGTTGGCTCGTAGTCTGCGGCCTTCATAGCAAATCCGTATGGGTCTGCAAATCGTCGCTTCATTCGAGAAACAGTGCAGTTGGTGGCTGAGAAGTAATAGATTGGAGATATCGGTAGGACTCAGATATCTGACAACTAGCAACCAGAGTTCGCAAGGAAGAGTGATCTCACCACGCCGCACGAGATCTGAGTCTTCTTTGGCACAGCATTTGGGTCGAGGCCTCGTCAGGGTAGGCATTACCGAAGCTTCTTAAGAAGTTCTTAAGATGGGAAGGCCTATTGGAGTGACATTGGGTTCGTGACAGGCGCTTGCGGGTGAGCTACGTTGGTGGTAGCCGCTGAAGGTATTGTGCGATCATATGATAGTTCGTGCTTCGTGGCTTCAGGTGGAGTACGACATCAGGATACCGAGAATCGGCGGGAAAGGAAGGGAAAGCGGACAATATTCGTACAGACTTCGAGTTACGACGTCCTCGTCCAACCTGCTGGTCAAGCTGATAATGCTGATCAAACTATACACTGCTGTCCCAACGTTACGGGCAGTGATACTTTAGAGGGGGACGAGTGACGACGATCCAGCGCTTCTACCTGCGCTAGAATGAATGTGAAACATGGTAACGCGGCACACACGTGACAGAAAATTCAAATCATGGCGAAGTGTGATCCAAGTTACAGCGACACTTCCTTTGTGCTTTACCCTCGACCACGCCAAACCCCCGTAACAACATCACTACGTCTGACGGCCGTCGCACGACCTCTTGGTGCCGCATCTAGACAACAGTGATTCAAGCTCGGTAGTCATCACCCGCTGCCTGCATTTTCAGTACGCTTAAGTATTGTTTCAGACGACGCCGAACATTCTCTAACTGCATATAGCCTTCACTCGAGTAGCACGCCTCAGTCACAGCTACACAAAATTAAAATGGGCGATTCAATACTTACAGGCGATTGGAAATCGCACGTCGTGCTGGCATGCTTGACCTGTGAGAAGGTCATTCTGCTTTCAAGGACAGATCAAGATCGGAAAGCAGCTCGAATACCATTGCAACAGGTCATCAACCTTTTGCCGTCTGAATTGGCCGAGGTCGATTACCGAAAAAACCGCGAAATGATGACCAGCGCATTCCTCCCTACGATATGTTCTTCTTGCTGCCGATATTCGTCATGGAAGACTTTCTCAATAAATAGGGATTTCATCGAAACTTGGCAGCCTTACCTAGCCTTGAACGCATTTCTAGAAGGGGATCTTTCACTACTAGGCTCAACGATAAGTGTAGTGCATTGTGAAGACGTGAAGAAAGCCGTCGGTTCTTCATTTTCTATGCAAAGCGTCGAAGTGAATCCTACTTGGTAGTTCAGGAGCTGCAGCACGGGTAGAGTCGCATCTTCAGAGTGGATTCTTTTAAGGTTGTAGGCTTTTCCAAGGGATGATTAGCAAGGGTTTGTTGGTTGTGTTATTATGATATGAGCCTATCGACTTGAGGGACCGTTGTCAATGATTGGTTTACTCCTTTTTCGTAGTACGTAATACGAGGCCACCAAAACATAAAATCTCGGATTACCGTCACCCTTAGACCAGATATCCCTCAAGGGCGGAAATTTAATCCATGTAGCAGTCCTGAAATTTCAGCTAAGCCTTCCCACTCCCAGAACATGGAGATGTGCTACGCGTGTAATTTCTGCCGGGATGAACGTTGCAGTACTTGTACGAAGTATCATTCGGCCTGCGATCAAGAAATCAAACTAAAAATACTCGCCATTCTTGATCATGTCATCTTCCCAACCAATACAATCCCGAGCTGTGTCATTGCCCCAATTGTTAGCGTCGCTGTTGTGCTGTTCGTCTTGATCAAAAAAAAGATTCGAGGTCATCGTTGGATGCTTGAACCCATTCATCATTCTCATTCAAAACATTTTCCCCTGCCATTGCTTCCATTATGATTTCTTTATCCCAAGACTCAATCTCTTCTTCGATAGTTTCATGATTCCACCCAAGAGCATTGCACTTTGACTTCCCATTATAACCAGGACTCCGCGACAGCTTAACTCGATCCTTCGTCATGAAGCGGACATGAATCCGCCAAAATGCCAGTCCGGATTAGCGTAGTTTGGTATTATAAACGTCATATTATACTGGTAGTAACACAACATCCTGCTTGCAATATTCGGTGATTTCGGGGTTCAAAGGGCACTCGTTGAAAACTTCATAGCGTCCACCCTTCTCAGGGGCAAACAGCCGATGATCACACTCCTTAGTAAGTTTCCATTTTGTCTTCGCTGCCGCAGAAATTGGGCTCTCTTTCTCGATACACTTAGCCAGGCTGGACACAAACTCCCGTGAGCCTGTCCGATATGCAAGTTCCATGAGCTGAAGATCTTTAATGCAGTCAATGGAAAGCTGAAAGAGACTAAACAAGGCATATGAATCGTTACGAATATCGAAGACGACTTTAGGAATGGTCGAAGATTCTAGGATACTTTTCATCGAGGTTCCACATTTACTGGTAGTTGAGTAGGCGGCCCTCCCGGGACTATGGATGTCGATGAGGTATGTCATCTGGGTGGGAGCGATATGGAGGGAGAGGATCGATACTGAGCCTTGACGGCCCAGATCAATTCCCTCCAGGTCGAAATATAGCGACGGGGGTTCATCTGGAAGATTGGAAATGCTATCTAGCAGAGCCACAAGATCTGCTTCTAAGGCAATGAACCTAGCATTGCTTTGAGCTGTTGTTGTTGACATATTCAGTAACGACTTGATCGACGGTCGTGAGGCTGCTGATGTTTCAATAGCTGTCAACTTTTTTTTTGATCTCGCTGTAACTTGCAGGAAATGTATTCAGAGGACCGGATCATATCTGATTTATCGTCGTAAGCTGTACTCGCAGAATGCATTCCATATTCAAGTCAATGACCGATGTGACATGCCTTCTGGCCACAGAACAAATCAAACACACACACAACAAAACGCCAATATTTCTCTATCTATATGAACCTTCCACTTTCGCTATGGCATTTTATCACACTGCCAAATTGCCGACCATTCACATGTGAAGCACAAACGCGCGTTACAAAACCGCCTTTGGCATCACCTCCCTTTTCCACGCACACAAGAAGCGTTCTTTAAGATCTGGTATTTCTCCTGCATCATCAGTGTCCAACGCACCTGCAACAGTAGCGCCAACTGCGATGCCTCCTCCAGCTAAGCCAGTGACGAGTATCCCACCAACAGCAGCACCTCCCATGGCGGCGCTTTGAAAACATGCAAAAATGCTTCCGCCCTGCACAATACCAATGCTCGATTGCCATGCAGCTGCAGCAGAGCCAGCCAGAGGTCCGGCCGCGGTAAACCCGACCGCTCCAAGTATGGGAAGTGCGATTACAGATGCGATCGCGGAAATGCCTCCGACGACCTGGAGCCCGAAGAGGACGGGATGCCTTCTGATATAGCCTGAGAAAGTTGAGATTGGTCAGAAGCCTCTTTCTAGTTAATATTTGCAAGAATGTACCTTTCCCATGAGTAGCAAGCATCTCTTTAGCAAAGGCTGGACACCAGCATGCTAGGATCCTAATAGCCATTGGCAAAGTCCAGAGATTCTCTGGAAACTCCCCCTTGTATATTAAAGAGTGGATTTCCACCTCATCATTCTTGTCTAAACCAATATCTCCAAAGAGCTGTTCCCCCGATATCAATTCATAGAGGATGCTACCTAGAGCAAACAGCTCTGCCCGTTGTATCTTTTCTGCATTGGTGCTGAGCCTATTCCAGATCACTGGAGGAAGTTGATAGCGTGAAGAGTAGAACTTTTCGATTTGCGAGGAGGCTGCTTGATTACTTGCGACACTCTCCACTGAACCGTCGAGATTGAGTACGAGATCCCAGTCGCGGATGTGACTGTGGTCAGTCATTTCTTGGCGTTTGAAGAAGAGCTTGGAAATTGTCTCAATCCATTGCAGGAGGGTCGCAAGGGGTACTGGGCCGGAGTTACCCATGTTCGAAATAGTAGTGAAATGGTACTTCGATTCGATCGACTGTACCGCGGCATCCTCATCTCCCTCACCCACAACTCTGGGCACCTTCACTCTAATGCGACAGAAAGCTAGAACTGGTGCCATCGTCGATGATTTGTGTTGATGACGCACGAAGGCAGATTTTCGGTTCAATGTTTATGTGACATTCGTGCTGCTCATGGCGTCATCCCCAGGTGAATATCAGGTACACATGTGACCGATATAAAAGCTGACTAATACATTTCATCTGATTCGTTTTCTTCGTCTGATTTCGTCTGCCAGGACTTTTAAACCTGAACCCCTCCTCTGGACTGGGGTACCCGCGATTTGGTATCATCCAGCAGGAAGAAGGTTAGTTTAGATCAGACATATTTCCCCAGGCAATGTACTACCTACTCACAGAGTTCTGCTTGCAGAGCGCAAATGGAATTCGAACTTCTGACTTACCACAGACTTAGGAATAATTGCACTGAACTATGGCTTCTGAAAATCGCAGCAGCCACGATGACTCTGCTGCCCCTCAAGAGGACAGCAATCAGACCCAAGCACCACCTGCCAAATTCGTCGTGGTCAAGGATTATGATTCGAAAGGAGACCTGAAATTGTATCGTCTCTCTTCCTCCACCCCTTTCACATGCGGTCGCTGCAATAAGGAGAAGATAGCGAAGCTTGTGGCTACATACTGCAACCAATGGAACGACCTTCGCTGCAATGCTTGCTATGGCAAGCTTCTCTCAGAAGGTTGAAAGTCGGTCTCCTGCACGGGATCTGCAGGTGCGAGAAACAACGGGGCTCATACTGGTGGAAGGGCGGAAAGAGTTCAAGATGCTGTTCTCTAGACGATGGTGTCTTTGAGTTGTTGGAGGTAGAAGTTTAACAGAGGATGACAGCGTGGTAACGACTGCAAGCACGGCGGATGACACGATGGGATACGACCAAAGGGCAAATCACACAAACACGCAAGGTTGAGGGAAAGCAAGCCAAAGCCAACCTCTATTTCATCTGCTCAAAATTCAATATCCGTCCGTCCATTGTTGTGTTATTGCACCAAAAGATAACGGAGAACGAGAATTCCCCATTCAATAAAGCAGTTGCGAAGCCGGCGCGGGCTGCCTCCATCCACATTCAACAGAAGGCCAATCCATTTCTTTCGTCCATTGTACAGCAGTCTCATCGTCCGCATCCTCCGCTAATATATATGTGCCTCAGGGGCTCTGAATGGTTTTGGCACAATGTCATCGTCCGCAGCGGGCGTTCCATTGGGCTGCACCATTGAGGCTCTCGCTGACTCTAGCAATAGCGCTTCAGTCATCCGCGCTACCTTGATACTTGGCTCTGGCGCATCTGCCTCTGTCACTCTTCCGTTTTCGAACACGCTTCGTCTCCATTGGAGTAGTAGCATCTGCCTCTGGTGTTGAACTTCGACGCTTGCGGCTGCGTTTACCCTTACCTTTGGCTTCTTTAGCAGCATCCTTTTCGGCACGCTTCACTCGTGCTTCCTCAAGGTCCTCATAGCTCATTACCTTCGCCTTCACCAAAATTAATGGCTTCGTTTTTCGTCGTACTTTGGCTTCGTCATTAATTGTGATCAGGAACTGAATCTGGTGCATCCTTCAGGGCGACTCCGACAAGCAATGTTTGGCCCACTTTGACAAATTTCTGTACGTGCCTCTGTAAATTCCTTTTACTCGTATCATCAAGTGTATGTGCATCTTGTTGGATTATCAGATTTTGTAGTGTTATAAGGCCTCTGCTGACAATGGCGTCACAAGCGTTTGCGATACTATGTCCTGTGGACGAGACCCTACATCTACTTCTTCGACATTGGAAATGGATTGAGCGGTAACAGCCCACTGGCAGCGAAACCAGCTTTGATGTTCTTTGGTGTAAATGCTTTTATCTGGCGGGGCTGAAGAGAGCCGTGAAATGGAGCTTGCCGATTGTATTCACCGCCCTCGCTCTAGTCGGTCAACTTCATCACGATAAGCTGTCTTTAGGGAGGCAAACACTGCGACATCACGAGGCTGGGTCTTATGAGAGGTACGCGAGGGCAGACGGCACAAGATGATGTTGTTTTCGAAGGAAGTCGCGTGTTTCGTGTGTTCCAGAGCCGTCGCTAATTAGGACCCGCGGTTTCTTATTAGCTCGCTCTTGCGTTTGGGGACGAAAGACACACTTGAGCCACTCGAGGCTGATCTTGGAGTCAGTATATCCAGATTCGAAAATTACATAGTGCCAACCGGGGTGGGGAAACGTGGTCCAGTTGCTTCGATGCGTGCTAGCTGGCCAAACAATCATAGGTTTGAGGTACCTACCACCGGCACTGATGCATTCGATGGCGGTTAACGTTATTCTTTTAATACGCGCACCTCTGTACTTTCGCCGGTCATCCTTAAGTACGAGAGCTTTGACAGAGCCTGAAATAGACAGCATCGCTCCAGTCTCGTCCATATTATACACATTCTCTGCCCGAACAGCAGGATCTTTTGATACCTCTCCAATCACCTCAGACCAGTATACGACCTTTTTATATATGTTTTTTCCGTGACGGTTCCAGTCTAACACACTCAGTCTTCTGGCTTGTAGCTCTGGTTGGCGGGTTTCAAGAGCCTTCGCCCAGTTCTTCCCTGGAGACTTGAGTGGTCTATCCGCCTCAGATCGTTCGCGGGTGGCACTGAAAGCTATGGCAGGGATAAACTTCATTCGTACTGGCTGTCCAAGAAGGGCCATTTGTCGCATAACGACATTTTCTTCCCGTGGGCCCGTGGGGGGAGGTATTGTTGGCTTTTGGCCTTTCCTTCCATCGAGCGTGATCCGCGAGCACGATGATGGAGGGTAGAGCGAGCGACATGACTAAGATTTGCGAGGGCACGATACGGATTCGGTACTCCAGGTGGAACGCCTTGTGCGAGTGCTTGACTGGCCTTGTCCATCCTGTTGTCGTGGTGGTGACAAAGTAGGACGAGATGCAGCACTCTCGCTGGACTCGTGCACAGCGCCAAGCTTAGTAAAGCAAGGCCACAGCAGAATGCGGCCCACCAAAGCGACGGCACTGAAGGATACCAGGGCCTTCAGGCGAGATCAGCTCTTCGTTATCGGAAAGAATGTCCCCAATGTCCTCGTGGTCAGCGTATCGTCTTTATGTATTATACAACCCCTTCCATAAGCTGTTGGTCTTTAATATATGGGCAGGGGTTTTGCGAGTTGACAAAGGGTCTATACGAAACATTACTAAGGCGAATTGTCGTTATATTCTTCTCCAAAGATTACGCTCAAAATTCTTTTCTATTCTTTTCGCTTTTTCTTCAGCTCCCCTCCAGCGCCTGTCAATGAGTTCGAAAGTGTGTCTAGATTTGGGCATATCTTGCCGAATGTGGCGGCACGACACCACACATAACAGTAGCTAAGGTCACGGAAATCGAGGAACCAGCTGCGTAATGTGTCAAGGTGTTCATTTGTTATTGTGTATTCAAGTACAATGTTTGAAGAATCCCACCCTCAAGCTGTCACACCAAAATTGAAGTCAAAAGCTTGCTCTTTTTTGCTATTAGAGTCCCAGGACCCGCGCTCGGCTTCATACGCAAATCGGATGCGCGGAATCAGCCTTCTTGGGGATACAGCTTGCGTGAGGAAGCAATGCTAGTCTGATCAGCCAATATTCGCACACTATCTAGGTGCTCCTTACATTCATCAGACTCTCAAACGACCCTTCTAGAGTACATGAGAGGAAATCGACCGCGTCCCAAGACCATTTATCGTCATCTGGCGTGAGGTGGTAGCGGGAAAGCATCATTTCTTCAATTATTTCGGCTAATATTGGAAAATTTAGTAGGACCTGTGAGACTTTCGGGCTCTCCTGTATGCTATCATACTTCAGATCTCGAGGATCTAGGGCTTATGCGAGTGTTTGAGCAAATGTTGTGTTCTAGATATGGGAAAAACTAACCAATTTTGATGTCTCCATCTAATGAAACGTGGAGATGTTCTGTGACAAGGAACATCCTTTCATTGTAGCAATATATCTCTTCAATAGCTGCGATGTTTGGATGTTGGATATGGGGAAGAATTGGCGGGTCCCCTAAGAGTTCAAAGGGAGAAACCTTTTGAATATTGGCAAGCTGGAAGAACGATGCGTTGCGCAAGGTCAATATAGTTTGACCAGTATGTCGAATGTAGCTATAGTCATTCCACGGGTCCTTGAGTAATACCTTAAGCACCCTTCGGATCTTCTCGGGGGTTGCCATATCAGTCGGATTTAAAGGAGTCTCGTTAACAACATCTGATGGGTGGCCTAAAAAGGCCTGAACCTTCCGCAGATGACGAAGTACTGGTTGACTCATTTTCCCATTAACGAAAATATTTGCTTTCTGTCTTTCAAAGACATCCAAATATTCGTAAATGCCACAATGAAGAATGCAAGATGAACGAAAGTCAAAGTTGTTGCCAGCTAGTCTGGTGGTGGTTTAGTTCAAAATTTTAAGCGAGGTGGTCAACCATCCACATTCGAAAGGGTCTGATTACCACCTCATCTCTCGCAAGCCTTGATTTATCAACATTCTTAACTGGTAACACTCACAGGTAAGTGTCTTCCATCGAATATCACATATCGTGGACTTATATGCGTTTCTCTTTCGCCGTCGACATGGGATTCTTCACCGCCTTGCCGCTGGTTGTTTTCATCTTAGCAGCAGTCACGCAGCTTACTCTTTGTGTGTTCTCGTTACGAGCAGAGAGCTTCAAGCTCACAGGCGTAATAGCGATACTTGTGCGTTTCTACATAGGCTATTCTCCTTCGTATACTAACCTCAACAGTTCCAGAGTACTAGACCCCCAAGACTTCGGCGAGATGGTCTACCAAAACAAGGCTCCAAAGATCTTTTGGATGAACAGTTCCACAATCTCACTTTTGGCATAACTCAATGTTGCCTCGGATTCGCCACGCACACGGACTGCTATCGATTGCCAGTACAACTTGCGACGCTAAAAATGCCTCTAGAATCTGCGATGAAAATCAAGGATGTATACGCTCTCAAGGGTATTGCACCAGGAATAATTCATACATCGCTGGCATGGGCAATTGTCTCTACAGTAATATTTGCTGCCACTGTAGCAGCTACATTGTCCTCTCACCACTCTACTTTTATGCAACGCCTCCGCGCTTATAGCATAATAATGAAGGTTATTCTTGGTTTCTGGAGTATTACGACTTGCACTTTCCTTATGCTCCCCATAATATTGATACGACAGTCATCATGGGAGTTGCTTAATGTTGTTAGCATTGGAACTTCGCATGGGAGTGTCGTAGGGCTGATTTTTGGTGCTCTTTGTTGCGCACTCATTTTGTCCTTTTGTGCGGCCTTTATTTGCTGTTTCAACTTCATGTAATCACAGTAACTGATAGCGTTTGACATTCTCCCTGTCGTCAAACTCGATTTCCAAGAGCAATTCGAATAAACTTGAACAATTCATAGCAGAAGCAAAGGAGGACTTAGGCTGGTGGCTCAGCAGTGTTCTTCGTACGTCACACGATCCTCTATACGCATTTACTGACACATCTAGCATACATTGGCATTCGAACAGAAGGAAATTTCAAAATTGTTGGGTCGGTCATCCCCGTTGCCACTGATGACAATCTTCGAAAATGGACAGACTTCTTCCGAGGGAAGGGATGCACAGAAAAGGATATTGAAGAGGCAGGGTATACATTGGGTGCATCGGCTTTTGTTAAGCTGCTTGTAAGATGAAATATCAAAGGATCACAAGGACAAGATCAAAATGTAAACGTAGAAGACCACCATTCTTGCAGGAAGTGAGCCTATCGTATGAGAGGCCTGATCGATGACCCGCCAACAGCCACATGATAATCAGGTCATGATAAGCCTAAGACTTCCGTCCTATTCAGAATAGATGCCCTAAGTCTTTTGATCATCAAGCAGATTTGTGACTCTACTCACTTAGTTATGAGCTCTCACGAGAATAAGTATGTGGTTAAATTGTGATCCTTGTTGCTTCAAACTTGACTACGAACCGCCAATGGTCTGCACCCTGGGGAGACGCTCAGGTTTTTGACGTGCGTTGTACGAATGGATGGGCGATTGGGGTAGAGGGACGGAGGGTCGTTACATAATCATATATTCATATGGTACCTAGCTTCCACGGCTTGACATGCGAGAAGCAATATGTTGATGTAGATGGCTGATAATACTTGGGCTACGGCACTAATCCGAATGGCTCATTTGTTTACAAGCAGCCAGGACACAAGTAAGGAGGTCTGGCTTTTACCTACTAGACATTCCGAAATCTTGTAACTAATACGAAAAACGTGTATCGTCCACGATTCTTACAACCAAGATTTCTCAACTACTTTATATATCGTCATCTTTCGAATTCATAGCGCCACATATCCACGATTTGATAACTTGCCTAGAAATTTACAACATATGAATGTGAAGAAATGCTCCAGACCACACACGTTCCACTCTACCCGAGGCTCTTCCAACTTCTTAATCATTTTTGGCTTCTCCAACAGGCCTGTTCGATCGGTAGGGACATCTTCATACCAGCTATCGTAATCAACTGAATTGGTCAGAAGTTCTGGCACTACACGGCCACATCGATTGCTAAACCCTTCCTTCAATCTATACATTCTATCACCGAGAAGAGGCACATGGCACGGACTAATAATTTGTGGAGCACAGTCTCTAGAGCGTAATGGTGATTTGAAAGGTGCCTCTGTTAGACGATCCTAGAAATCGTTAGTATTGTTTAGGCAGCAATCTGAAGGACTATACCAAGTTTGACTGAAACTCAATTGGAAAGTAAATCGTCAGTTGATTGATCATTCTGGCGATTTCCAAGGTGTTGATGTACTCAATGGCGATGGCTTTAGATCTGGAAAGAGCGCTGAGTATCGCTTGCAAGTCGAAGGTCCCACAGCGATTTAAAGCAGGAACGCCAATAAGAGAACCAAGTAGATTGAGATTATCAATAGACGTATACTCCAAATTGAATTCGAGTTGTTGGATATCATCGGAGCCACTGGCAAGCATAAAGGCGCGACGAACAAGTCCAATAATATGAAGTTCTGCTTCTCGATTGAGGCCTTCGGTAGCCTTAAAGAGATCTGCAGGCTCTTTGTGAAAGGCATGTAATAATCGATCTTGGTCTTTCTCCAGGAATTGAATGGCCGAGGGGGAATTATAGTCTTCGAGCAAGATTAGGCTAGCAACACAAGACATAAGGTAAATTTCTTCTGCACCGCAGCCTTAGATGTCTCCGCACCTGTCTTCAAATATCATCCTTCTCTTTGCATAACGGCGAGCATGTGCAGCAAGAACCTGCAGGTCAGACACCTGCGCACCATTTTATGAGCAGGATCAACATACTTTGTGTACATTGCTCAAGTACATCGTTTATTTCCCAGCGTCCTGGCACAAATTCACTAAACTTTCGACCAAATTCTTGCTCGAGTTTGTCTAACCAATTTTCAAGGTCCCACCAATGCAAGAAAACAGAGGTGTTATGTCCGTTCATGACAGTCGAACAAGAGAGTAATACCAATTCCCTGCGCTATGATAATTGATGTAATGATGTCAGTGTCTCCGAACTGGGGCAACATTTTTCCAAGCCGCTGAGTGGCGTTGACGAATATCCAGTAGTTTTTCAGCTTCACCAGTCTGAACTCGCGCATGGTATGAAATAAGTTCAAGAGATTGTATCGTTGCTGTCTCTGTGACGAGTTCGGTAATATTCATCGGGTAGGATTTCTGGATTTCGAGCGCCTGGATAAACACAGTGACAGACGTCGCGTCCATGATGGAAGCTGCAGACAATTCCCAGCACCGTCCCAGAATACATCCATTTATGCCATCACTTCCACTCTATCTGTCAGGGTCAAGTCGCCTCCCCTCTATTTCTCGCTTCACTGTTGAAGATGGATAATTTGTTTACTTTAGATGTAGAATTTCAATATTAAATTCTACTTGAAAGCTTCCTGTAAGAGTGACTCCAGACAACCATGCTCTTGAAGGCTCTCCAGTGACTGCCATTTTTCTTTCCAGGGTCCCGTCCAGCGCACTAGGTACTGTTCTTGGCCAGTCTTGGACGTGCGGATGTCGAGAAGTTTTGCCACAATGCGGAGCTTTTCTTTTTGGATTACGTTAACAACACGGCAATTACTGTCGAAGTATTGTTCAGTGACTTTGAGGTGGTTGAAGTTGGCCCAGAATTCCCAAGTCTCCTCCACCTGGTCATGATCTGTCGCCTCCCAGCGAACCAGAAGTTTTACATATCCATCCACTTTCTTCCACTTGACATCGTCTTTCACTACCATGATATCGCTCCATTTGTTCAGCCTCTCTACATTCATTTCTGGGCAAGGAACCTCAAGCTGCGGTCACATTCCGATGCAATATATATACTTAGGTAGAAGTAGGTTAACTATAAGTTGTATTCGTCAGCCTAGCCAATTGTCCTATTGTATATTATAGCCCCACCTCTTAGTACTATCGCACGTTTCTACCCTTCTAGCTTTTGGTTCTCTATACAACTACACGTCCTTAGTATAGTGAATAGCTCTTTTACACTACCCTTATAGTGCTTTAGAAGTTGAGGGGTTTTTAATTAATAGTAGTATCTAAGCTGAGAATAACCGTAAAAGCTATAATAGTAGATATAATTAGTGGCTAGGAGTAACAGAAAAGAATTGCTATAGTAATTAGTAATCGACGGTTATTAGCGAAAAGAAATGCGAGTCTTGAAGTCAATTCTTAGGGCGATTTGTTTTTACGTCTGCAGGGGCGACCTAAAGTCAAATGAGCATCAATACGCAAAAATAACTCGATACAGAAGTCCAGAATTGTTGTCCCTAATGATCCTGCCCTACGACACAGACTAAATATTCGTCCCAATATGAGATTTCCCATTTCGGCTCCTTTCAAGAAATAATCTTGATGAAAAAGCTAGACGAAGGAAAACAGAGAT
This sequence comes from Neospermospora avenae, assembly GCA_014282315.1. NCBI lineage: Eukaryota > Fungi > Ascomycota > Leotiomycetes > Helotiales > Ploettnerulaceae > Neospermospora > Neospermospora avenae. The sequence goes on along the minus strand of JACBAH010007757.1, from coordinate 34,913 downwards.
CAATTCTTGATATTCTTCATAGAATAAATTTCAAGTAATATAACCTTTAACGTATATTAGTATCCTAGCCTACTATCCCTTGGAATAAAAATCATTCTAATTTAGCTTCTTGCTATTACTCTGATCTAAATACAATTTCTCCGGAACCTGCTTTAGGTTAGCTACGTTATGCGCAGCTCGTCTACGCTTGACGGCCGCGATAGTAGTTTGTAATTTTAAATTCCGCTCCTAGAGTAGGTGCTGGCGAAGACTGGGAGTTGATTCAGATATAAGTATATTTCGTCGGGTGCTTCTCGACGAAAGAGCAAGGCCTTGAGTAGGGGTAATTAGTTGAGGGTAAGATTAAGGGACTTCTGAGATTGCTTTAAGACCATCTTTTATTATTAGAGAGAGATTATCTTCTGATTTTAGTAAAATAGCGAGAGAAGGTCTATTTGGTACTGATCTTAAGGATCTTTGGAAGGGCGATACTGATTTTATAGCTGCAGCAGCGTTAGCGAGTGCGTTCGCATTACAACGTTGATTTTCATGTAAAAGTATAATCAATGATTAGCGCGAGGTAAGGTTCGATCTCGGATTAACGCGTTAGAAGGTCTTCTCGTCGATACGTAGGTCTCTGCTGTCCTTAACCAAATCCTCCTAGTGCGAAGGGTCATGGTCGTCACTATTGTCAATCTCGCCCTCTACCGTCTCGAACACATCACTACCGAATGTCTCCTCCTCCTTAACAGTTATTTGATCCTCCTTGAGTGATGTCTGTTTCTTTAGAGGTTGTTAAGTAGGGTCAACCAACGCGCTGTGAGTTTGTAGAAGTGAGTTTTTATCCTCGTCTGATGAAACGCTAGAACTAAGGCTTGATTCCCGCTTCTTAAGTTAAGGGGTAGAGTTCTGTAAGCTATTCTATATCAGGTCTATCTGCTCACTTTTTGAATCGTCACCCGAGATTCTACTAACAGCGAGCATCTGTCCATTTGTAGAGTTGGCAGCGATAATATCGCCCGTAGGAATAGACGAAGGACTAGTGAGAAGAGGTTTCGATAGATATGAAAACGTGTAGGGCAAGAATCCGCGAACCACGATTGTTCCGGATGTGTTGCGGTGTGCAGAGTCCGAAGGTACGGGCTATGCCGAATGATCGCAAGCATTGTCTGAAGTAATAGATTTACTATTGTCAGCGGGGGTGGGAGTCTGTGTCAGAGATAACAGCCTATAGTTTTACCTGAATCCTCACCTGCACGAAATCTGTCTTTGTTCGGAAAGGTGAGCAGGGCTGCTTTATCGGTAGCACTGGGTGAGCCAAGGTGAGCCAAGGTGAATAGGGGTGGCCCAAGGTGAGTAGGGGTGAGATGAGGCGGAAAGAGCATGGGTAGAGTCAGCCCGAGCATGTGATTGCTAATTTGGTACACGGGTGGGGCCTTAATGGGTGAACAGGAGCCTGTTTGGGCTCGTCGGACAACGACTGCCGCCAGATAAAATTGGGAAACAAGTACATGGGTACTTGGGTAGCCAATTCTGGAGCCCCGGTTGGAATCCATCGCGCCCAACGACTGACGGAGCCTCACTTGCCAACCTTCGCAAATTCAACTTCATCGGACGCAAGCACATATCGATTTATTAAGCGCTCGTTAAGCTCTTCTCTACCACAAAGAGTCGTACTCAAAGCCAAAAACCATTATGCCCAAATAGCAGTTGGTCGATGATTCCGTACACTATCAAATCGTCCGGCGGATGACAACACAAAACCTGGAAGTCAACGTTCGGTGCTGCTTATGACCCCATATACCTGTACAGCTCTACCTAGATCTTCCCCCTGGGTAAGGTTTTAATCAGGAAAACTAACGCAAGAAATGGCGGTACCCCTATTGTGCCGAGGGTTAAGTCAGCTAGTTTACTGGAAATGCTGCATCTGAGAACCTTTGTGGACCACCTTGTTTGAAGCCCGAACTCTCGATCTGCCACTCTGGATTCGATCCTATTGACTGTCGCGACTGCGACCAGTCCTCTGCAGGGGACATTGCATTGACCGAGATACGATGGGAGCTCAGCTCAATTTCCTCTTCTACTTCGCTGTCGAACCATCACCATCCCACGACGTCCACTTCCCGAATATGTTAATAGAAGCCTAGCTTTGCACCCATTTCCTGCGATATGACTTGGCTGACGAGAATCATGCCTCACGTGGATATAGCTATTTCCTACCTGGGCTCATCTGCGACGACAAGGATCTCGGTGAGCTCTCCTCGGACAGTGTGACGACGACATGCACTCCGTAGTACCATGATCTAGGTTGAAAATTGGCAAGCAAGACCAATCAAACATGGCTGTAGTAGGTGCTGCATGACAATACAAGTATCATCATTAATTATTTCTTAAATCGTCGATTAGACTGTAGACCAACCGCGGGCAGTGGGGAATTGGGCTTCAATCGGGCAGGTTGGCGTGAAACAGGGCACGGAGACACGTCATACTTGTACAACCTCAATAGGAACTCAACTAGCAGTCTTTGCATACTGGAGTCATCGATCTTGGAGAGAAGGAAGTTTCGAGAATCGTTCAGCGTCAGGGAACCGCCTTGGAAGGACTGCAATCGCCATAAGACTTGACACGGCATGAATTACACCCCAGTGTTTCCATTCTGCAAAAGGAAGGTCTTGTTTGGCTCAGCTTTACAAGACTTTAGTGCAAGGTCGAGGAAGTCAGTGTCGTGGATTGGAGATCGAGCCAGATTAGACTGATCACAGGCTGATTTTCTCGATCGTCGGTTTTGGAAGTGGCATTATGATGTGTGTTGATAATAACTTTGCAATGTATTGTAAGTTATGAATCCTCAGTGAAGTAACTCACTAACTATGATAAAGCGATGAAATATGCGATAGCTGCTATATATACCAATTTCACATGCGAATGCATGAACCCCGATGTAAGGGTTCTGATGGATACAGTGGAGGGTTCATCCATCGGAGCAAGGCACAAGTTGCTCCTAAAGTTCAAGCCCTGTTAGACGGCAGTTGCTCCTTTATCAGAGCTCCTGCGTGGGGTCACACACTGTAGCTAACTTTCCGGGCCTTGGATGAGTTGCCTAGGATATCAAATGTTGTATTTTTTCATGCTCTGAAAATGACTTAATGGTGATAACTTTGAGCTGGTAAACCTCTGTTTCGCATCCATAGAAATTGCAAGCTTCCTTCCCGTGGTCGTGCATTGCTTTCAGGGTACGTCTGCAGTCATGAATTCTATTCCCAAGTCTCTACTTTGTAACGTTTGTTGGATAAATGGTTAATGAAATTGAGTTTCGCGACCAGTAGTATCTGCTCTCTGCTAGATAAAAGTTCCAGGGGGTGAGGCATTCTCGCGCCAATGCTGTAATAGGTTAATCTATCTTGAGGTGTAAGAAACCCTAGTATTCCACAGAAGTGTTACGCTTTCATGTAGTAAATAGTTGTGAGGTAATAATCAGCAAGGAATTAAATAATGTATATTTTGACTGTCTTTAGAGAACCTGCTACACAACCTCCGAGCCTCTGAGACGTTCCCGGGTTCCTGCACAGTCACTGACAATCGACTATCGCTCTTGACTCGAATCACTGTCTTGCTCCCACCCGAGAAGGATCTTCTTGCTGCAAAAAGTCCAGTATACCGTAGGGGGTCCCCCCAGTTCCCACCCGAGAAAGATCTTCTGGCTGCAAAAAATCGGGCGTACCGTAGGGTGGTCCTCCCGCCGGATATCTGTAGTTGTTTGCCATCTCGAAATCTCTCTGAAAAGCGAGGCAACGTGATTTCGCAGATCCCCTCCACGTACTTCATCGTAGACGTTCGCTCCCCAAGACCGATGATATCCTCAAATCCAATGGTGTGAAAAGCGTACTCTCTATCCTTCCAATACAAACATGCCGAACGAAGCCCACCAGACGGACAAGAAAAGAGCTTCTCGGTAGCCAACGTAATAATCTCGGGTGAGTAAAGAGCATCTTCAATATTAAGAATAATATTCGAGTTCTGGAATGCAATCTCGCCCCTCCCAATCCAGTGGTACGGCTGTAGAGACGCAAGAAGTTTCGCTTTGCTGAAACGTATGTCTCCAGACAGGTCCCCGGTCACGAGCGCCAAGTCGGCGGTGCTTTCCAGATCTTTGCCCAGATCATAAAGATCGATACCAATAAGTGCAAGATTGAGGCCAAGAGTTTCGGCAAATGAGGGCCAAGTCGAGTCTTTCCTCCATATTTTGCTCCAGATACTGCTGTGAACTTTGTGAGGTTTCGTCATTTGGAATCCAAACGCCAGGGCCCGCTGACTTTTTCATTGTCTGTGCTGAAGTTGGGCCTGTCACAATCAACCATGCCCGGTCTTTCGTACTCCGCGTCACAGGCTCGGCACGCGCCGTACTCCACACTCGCGCGGCACGAACCGAAGGTCTGCAATACCCACTGTCCTAGAGCAATCTATCAGGTTGGGTCGTCTATGCAGGGTCAATCAATGGCCCTGTTGGATGCATCGAGGCCGTCAACATGAATTGTTCTTAATAAGGGCCAACCCGGCCTGCTTTCTGATGTTTAGGTGCTCGTGTGAAATGTCCAAAAAGCCGTACGCTACAGTAAAGGAACATCAAAACTCTCCAAAAACCTAAATATTTGAAGGGAAAAAATGAAATTTAGTTTTTCTTATGAGTGCTCTACCCTTGAGACATGGAAAATCATACACCCGTCATCGCCCTTACGCCTGATCTGAAAAGAGTCTTTTCCTTAAGTAGAACGTAATTTCTTTACTACAACTGCATAATCAAGCCTATCTATTCTAGAAAGATTCTCAGCGAGGTTCAAACTGTCGAAGACTCATAAGAGATTGTCAAGAGCCTTGTGGTGGCTGTGGCGTGCAATTCATGCAAGATCGCCATACCAGAAGAGCTTCGAACGTATGATGCCAGATCCAATTACAGCGGAGTTCCTTTGACTACCCTATATTATCGTGATCATGGGCGACGCTCGAAAGAAGAAAAGGCCGAAGGCCAACAATATCTGAATCCATCAGAGGAGAAAGCCCTCGAAACGTAACTTGAAGCAGAGGGCTGATCTCGTAAATCCTGTGCGAATCAAGGTGATGCACCACCACTAACTTAGTAATAGCTTTGATGCCTCACCAGGCACAAAAATCATGAAGCAGGACCTTTTGCGGGCTTCACACATACTGTCACACTGTGTAGAGCATAAATCACAGCTTAATTTTCTTTCCAGCGAAGACCTTGATACGTATTGAAATGGCTACTTCAATTGCCGAAGCCAATAGAGACCTAGTCTTTGCTCCAGAAAGTTGAGCCCCATATGGCTGATGCGCTATCACTCAAATCCCTGGGGATTCACCTGCCTCTTGCGTTGAAATCTCTGGATACCATGAGGCAGGCTTTTTAGGTTAGAATATCAAGCGCACTTGGAACAGTACAAATCGACCTGCGAAAAACTCGTGTAAGCTATTCACACGACTGAGGGTTCTCTCGGACAAAAAGCATGGAAAAACGTCACTATTGATGGCAAATCATGGCATAACCATATGTTTACAATCCAATCATGCATCGGCACTCTTGAAGCAGAAGCCATTAAGGGAAAGGCTGAAAGTTCTTCCCCTAAACCGTGCAAAATTTAAATCCTCTACTGTAAGATCATGCCCAAAGATCTCATCAAATAAACAGGTGAAACTCTATTTTCCTTTGATGTCATGCGCCCCATTATCCCTTAACCACATCCGGATCTCCTCAATGGCCAGGTTATCGCACTCAACTGAAGACTCTTTAAAGTGACGTCCCTCGCCAGCGAGAGGTCCCTTCCAGCCAGTAACCAAACCGCCTTTAGTAAGCGGGCTTCCCAGCAGGGCGCAAGAGTCATGGTCAATCAGTATAGCCTCTCCAGTATCGTCGATCATAATATTAGGCGGACTAATATCGTTGTGTGCAAGCCCTAACTTGTGCAGATGATTTGCCCCTTCTTCAACACCATCCATCCATCTTTGGCACTGTTGAATAGTGAAATCCCCCCCAGCTCTAACAACATCGGATAACGACTTTTCATACCTCTTAAATGCCAGGCGCACAATCCGACCTTCTTCCTCGACACATCCGAGGTATTTTCCAAGGTTGGGATGTGGATTGTGTAAGATCGTTTCGTTAATCTTGGCTTCATTGAGTAGCCGTATCGCTGTATCATTGCTGCCATCGTCCCGGCAGTGGTTCAGCCTAGGTGCCTTGAAATACACTGCCTCGTCGATGCCTCCCTGCTGAGGTTTGAATGTGGTAAGCTCGTGAGCAGGGAATTCAGGGTATAGTTGGGTTTTGGGAATTTTGCGAAGGAGCTGAATTAGCTCGTCGAACTTGGAAAGGTCGTTTTGAAGGCCATCCTTTGGCCAGTCATTGCGGTACTCCTGGAGTGACAATTGGCCATGCCAAGCATCAGCCCCATTGAATGCTTCAATGCTTAGAGAACCATCTTTCTGCCAGTCGACGTCTTTAATATCTTGTCCGTCTTTCAAGACATAAAGGGTTTGGACGCTAATGGATCGTGGATTTAGGCTGACTAATACATGGACTACTTAACTCCTTTTCGCAATAGTCCGGATTGGGCATCACTTACCGGCTGGGATAGACATTGCTGCTGCAAAATGGAGCAAAAACCAACCCAATATGAGTTTGTAAATTGGAGCGAGAGTGAAGATGGTGAGTTTTCGAAGAACCTCGGGTCCATGGCCGAGACTTTAGATGGTCTCTTATTGTGGCGATGTAAGTGGCGGTGTAGTACTGTCTTGCTCCCAATCACTTCTATGCTTATCACACCCATGATCACTGCAGAAAAATAATACTGACCCTGTCACACTCATTTGAATAGACTTTAATTACATGCTCCCTATTGCTCACTTGGCTTGAGAAACGAACCCCCTTCCCCCACTACTGGAAAAATATAGCATAGACCTATCCCCCAATTGTCAGACGCGCTCTCTATCGCTAGTTCGTGCCGCCTAATTGATCAGTTAGAGCACACCGAAAGCCAGTCTACCTTAGCGGCAGTGATCGTAACATACCATATGGCGTTAACCGCTCTATTTTTTTGAGGGTCCAGTGTACTTAGACGACGATGGGCAATCGGTTTTCATGCAATCCTTCCGAGTCATCTGTCTTGTTCCGTTTGCATCGACGTAGGAGTCCCAATCGCAATTGTTGACGAGAGCAGCAGCAGGGCTTTCATTGACGCTCATGATGACGGTAAAGCTTTGCAAATGCGGTGGAATTTAAATCAAGTAGGATATTGGGAAATTGGGAACAGGGAGTGTGTCTGCTCTGCTTTGGAATACTTGGAAAAAGACTATAATTTATATATTTAATTGCTAAAACCAAGATGAAGCCAATACTCACAGAAGAGGGATGAAACCTTGGCATGTAAGCCCTGAGCATGATGACCGCATACATTACATGCTATTGGCTCGGCGTTAGTGTCTAGCGTAATCTGTCAATGTCCATTTGTGTTTGTCACTGCCATCGCAGATTTCGTCAAGGTCACTGCATATTATGCCACTGCCTCCTCGAACATTGTCACTACCTTTGGAAGCTTGTTACCTACCTCCACGAAATTTGTCAAAACCTCTACGAAATTCGTCACTGCCTCCTCGAAAATTTTCAGTGCCCTCCTTCTACATTCTATCCGTGAACAAACTATGGCAGTGCAAGACCAGTCACCTATTCGAATCATTTTTCGATTACAAGAATCACCCGGTAAAGATTTAGACGTGGTTGCAGCGTTTGCAAAGCAACCGGATATTGTTCGCGAGGCACTACTCGAAGCGGCTTGCCTCGTCCAACTTCGGAGCGCGGACGTCGCCTTTCTCCAGATCCAGATTAAGTTTGAACAAGTTCTAAAACAGCCTTGGAAAGAACCTAGGAAAATACGACAATTACTCGATGCTTGCCGCCAGCAAAAAATCACGAGCCGTACGGAGAAGGTATTCTATGAATATGGGGATTTTTATGGAGTCGTGGGACTCTGTCTCGTCGCGCAACCCAATGGCCATACGCTTCTCCGCCAAATCGACGCACTCCAAGATGACGATATCATCAAGCTCGTTAATAAAGTGAAGAAGATCCCGAAGAGACCCGCCATAGCTGATTTCATAGAAGAGTTTAAGGCGATTCCATGTATGCCTTTCTTCCATATGGCTTCTTTGCTGATTGAACTGTCAGTTGATCTTGTATCCAATCCGCCTCCCCAATTACCAAGACCACGAATGCGAAAGAAAGGTTTGCAATGATAATCTACCATAAATCCAACTTGAGGCTTATTTTTCTTAGTAAAAATCCCGCCCACAGAAGATTCGCGATCCTCAAGTGCTGAGGGGATAGACCTCGGTACGTCAGAAGTCAACCAAAACAACAAAAAAAGAAAATTGCCTGGCGCGCGAGTCTATGCAATGCAAGACCAACTTCTTAACCAAATTCGATTATCATCTCCCCATGAAACGGGGCTTTCTGCACTACCTCACACACCAGCTGAAGCCGCCAACAGCTCGGATCTCTTATTTCCGAACTATCCACAATACCTATCACAGAATGAACCTCCCGCGAGGCCCGACTTAGCGCAGGTCCGCCCATCACTTCCCCAGCACGGGAAAAATTTGCTACAGAATAGAACTAGCAGGACTATGTTCGACAATCGGACATTGCAGATACCAGGTCAGGCAGGACAGGCAGGACAGGTAGGATGGAACATACCAGGACCGGAATTCATACCGAGTCTGTCTCTCGAGTTTGAGGGTCAAGAAGAATGGAACATATCAGGACCAGAATTCATACCGAATCTGCCTCTCGAGTTTGAGGGTCAAGAAGGATGGAACATATCAGGACCGGAATTCATACCGACTCTGCCTCTCGAGTTTGAGGGTCAAGAAGGATGGAACATACCAGAAGATAAATTTGTGTAAGGTGGCCTTTACATACACAATATTTAAGAGCTGTGAATCGTGTAAGACAGGGCTTGGTTAAAAGATCCATAGCTTAGACAATTGTGACTCTAAACCTGATTTATTATTACCACAGCTGTGAAAGACTGTAACTGGATTGTCATCTCGTCCTCCACTGTATGCCCTTCTCCTGCTGTAGTAACTTCCACTCCCACAACTTGAAACTTGCCGGTAATAAGAAAGACAACGCATCTTCTAGACGGCAAGCTGACATCTTTCGTACCCTCCAAGACTGCCTGGTAGCTTGCAGATCCCCATCGGTTTAACTATGCGTAATCAGTAAATATCGATATGATTATTTGAACACTCACATGCGTTTTCACATCCTGTACTATTGCCTCTACCTTGCCGGCCGTGATCTTTCGTTGCAGGCTTGTGGGATCCTGCGGCTTGATAGACTCTTTCACAGGCATTTAGTAGGAGCTTATTGTCTACACTGGTACCCCGCTCCTGATAGACCAGAGTGATATTGGGTGACTTTGAGGGATTGTAACACGGTTGGTTCTGAAGGCGTGAAAATATTGCAGTCACTTGGTTCGGGATAAGCCGAAGTAGAGAATGGTCTTGTGATAATAAGCGTTGTCTGGTTGCCCCACCAAAAAAAAGGTTGCCAATGCAATCGCTTAACGCCGAGCTTCATCCTCCAAGAAAAGTTAATCGCCTGATGCGATGCCGCTACTTACTAGTTTACCACCAAGCCCGTGGGATGGACAGAACTTCGTATTGTCAGCTGGAAAGCCTAGAACAGCAATCTTGGTTCTACTTCTTAGGGGTGGAAAAAGAGCAGAATCTACAGACATGGCATGTTCCGTCTCCCGTACTGAAAGATAATCATGTGATATGAAAGAACCTTCCAGACTACCACGCCACTAAGGTTCAGAGAAACGTAGGTCAAGCTCTGAGCATCGATATCACCTCCAATCCTAGGCCAACTGGCTTGACACCACCACGCTGTGTATAACCCTTGTTCCGTTGCCAGCACATCAACATCCTGAACAAAACAGTGGGTTTCCAGCAAAAGATTGAGCGATCCTCAACTCCGACCCTTGAGACAACGACAAACCTCCGAATAGCACGCAACTTCGTGCAGGAACTACCGACGGAGATGATATTTATCAGCTCAGGGATAAGTGAGAGTGTGGCAGAGGATGCTCGAGCAAGTCTTGATGCTCAGGTTACTCGGCTACAAGAGGAAGGGAAGTTGGAACCAGGAAAGACAAGCCATGAGCAATTAAAATGGACGCCCGAGACGATCGCAGCTGCTCAGGAGTTCCAGACGGTATCCCTTGTTCAATGCCCTCATCGCATCGCATAGCGCTAACCGACCAAGACAGACCATTAACCTTACGCCACTCAAGAACCTCGCAGTCACCGCGAAGCAGGAAGATATCCAGTGGAGGATGCCTATAATATACTCGAAAGTCTTGCCTGATCCCTTGAAATATGACAGATCGGGTCCAGGAAAGGGAGTCATTGGAATACTTGCACTAGGCACAGTTCAGCTGCCAGAATCTGGTGATAGAGGTGAGGCAGAGATCGAAAGCGGCACAGCTGCATTCTTTCTCGAGTCGGATCCTGTTGTATATCGTTCATGTGGAGGATCGCGAGGTATCTTGTTTTATATAAGCAACTGACAGAGAAGCATACACAGCAATGGACCATCATCATGTGCAGAAATCTTGTGCCACTGGCCAAACGTGCTCTTAATGGCCTTCTCCATCATGGCCAGAGCCCCCTCTTTGGGAATGTGTGGTTGGATTCTGGCCGTACTAAAGTTTCTTGTTATGTTTGGATATACTGTGAACTCCCTGTCCCGACTTGGGTCTCGTTCCACAGAGGCAGGTAGTCCACTGCGCTCAGGCTGCTCGTCATACTGGGATCCATAGTGAGCAAACTTGGATTGATCGTGAGTACCCTCTCCCGAATTGAACTCGGTTTCAGAGAGCTCGGCAGGCCGCCCACAGCGCCCAGAGTACTCGTCATGCTCGGATCTGTTGTTGATACCCTCTCCCTGTTTGGGTCTTGCTGTAGAGAGCTCGGCAGACAGTCTACCGCACACATACTGTTCGTCATGCGTGGATCCATGGAGACTACTTTTCGCTCACCGGAAACAGGTAGCGACGACTCATTTGAATCCGCGCAACTTCTCAAAGTGCTCGCCATCCATGGATCCATTCTATCGTCCTCGATGTGACTCGTCGTAACATCGTCGGGAATGTCACCAGCCGGGGAAGTGATCGAAGCGCTGCCTGGACAATGGTACTCAACCTCAAAACCATCCAGCGGAGAAGTCTCGGTATTGCGATCGTTGAAGGCGGTACAATTTCGGTTCGACGTATTGAATTTGTGTGCGTGATCCTCCCCCGTTTTACCAGCACAAACTTCGTCACCGACCCTCTTCTTCGACGACTGATTTGTAGTGTAAGTGTGCTGCCTTGCAGGTACCACTCTCTCAGTCATTGGAATCGTGAGGTTTTCATCAAGATGTTTCCTAACTGCTTTCATGAATGGGATGGGGCTCGATTTGATTTCCTCCACCGTCCACCCATATGCCAGAAGGCCTTGAACCATGGTACGTGCACCAACTCCATTCAACGATATGAGGGTGTGATGAAGTTCGGGAAGATGTTTCTGGATATATTCAAGCGCAAGATGTACGTCTTTCTTGTTCATATTCACCTCCCAGCTGTGTTGAAATCCTGCCGTCAGTGATCTGCTGCAGAATGAGTGAATAGTGACTTACAGGGCTGTTTCAGATCCTGTTAGGAGAAGAGAACCAGGACCTGGTCCAAAGAGCAGTTCAAAGTAGTTCCGACTCATTCTCTTGTCTTGATGTAAAACCCCTTTCGAGATGTTGTTGACTTTAGCAATTTCCTCCAGGGCAGCTGTCGTTCGCCTGCGATGAGCTCGAAGTCCCAGTTCAGCTGGCGTCGCCGTTGATGCGTAATGAGCAACATCGGCAACAGAAAACATAAGGCAAAGACGGGCGGCAGTTCCATATTGGCTCATGCGCTTCTCAATCTGCAGGCGGCCTCTTTGTAGTCGACATAAGCGTCTCATTCCGTACTCAGAGCCGGCAAATATCTTGCCTTTGTCAGACCACAAGTTTTCATAAGCCGCCAGTGGAAGAACCTCGGCATTGACGAAGCAATCGACGTATCGAGTCAAACGGTTGATTCGATCCGCTCGAACTCCTTTCGCTTCAAAATATTTCACCACAGAATTGCCTGGATATGCTAACGGCGCGTTGGCAGTAGGTGAAATTTGGCGAATGCAAGTTTGTGGCCCTGATACAGGACTCAATGCTGCAGCTGTCAAGATCGAAGTATCTCCCGAGGCACCACATAGTGAAGTTTTGTGTGAAGAAGGGACGCCGTCCAAAAGGTTCAAAGATGGCTTTGATGATATAGTATCGGAGGGATTGTTGTGGCGATGCGTGTCAGAACGATCAGCCATGGAAACCCATTGGAGGAGCTTCAAGGAGTCTTCCATAGTGCCTCGTCTAAAAAACCCTCTAAAGGAAGTCTTTAGTTCCTACGCCCGGGTCAGCGTGACAATCTTCCAGGGCAGTGACCAATTACCGTGGATTTAACGATATCTGTAGGTGAGAACTTGCTCAAGACGCGTATAAGAACTTCATTACGAGCGAGATCGCTCGAACCATATGCAGTCCCCATGTGAAGTTGCTTTCTGGACTAGAACTTGATGGGGGAGTGCGAAATAAAGCACTCAAGGGGATCTCATGTGCACTGGTGTACAGGAGACCCTGGTCTCTCGCTTAATAGAGCGCACTACTATACCAACACCACGCCAGTACGTTATCCAATGGCGGATGTGCCGAGAATCCTTGTCTCCATATTCCACTGGTTACTCGAGTTCTAAGATACCAAGAAGCATTGCCTCATTGGGCCTTAGACCATTTCTTTTCGACCCGAATTGAGTCCTGTGAAATTAAGTCGACGACAACGCCACAACGACAGAAGGGGATCAACCTTTGGAACTGCCACCAGTTCTGTGGAAGAAGGGGCGTTGTTTCTTTGATGACATACGTTGTGGAGACTGCTCATACTATAGATTTCAATCAAATATCTCAATCAGCAATGAGCGAATGCGAGAAATGTATAAGAAGTTGGAGAATCTGCAGGTACCCTCCTCACTTCCTCATTGATCAGTCCTTGCATTTACCTCACGCCATTTCGGGCCCTACAGGACGAGGCATCTGAATCCGCCCTTCTCACCTGTAATTTGCCCTGCTCCCAGCATTTCGCCTTACCTTAGCCAACATCCTTACCATCCACAGTGGTCATCACCCTCCAATGAGTTGTTCTACCTCCGAGATGTCAACGCACGGAAGCGCTCTCTACTGGGAGGACGACGCTTGCGAAGTTCTTCGAAGCTCCACGAGCGCCGAAGATATCCAGCTTGTCTGTTCTTATTTCCCTTTTCAACATCCAGACACCCCTTTGAGCATGTTATTCAGTCGACAGACAGATTCATTGACAAACATCGACGAAATTGTGTTGGTGAAAGCAGAGGAGACTCTCAGAAGAATAGCAACAGAATGCGAATCCTGCAGGTGGAATTGGACATGGAGCCCTCCTTTCTTGTCTTTGTCAATTGGACCTATGGGGGCCGCCAACGACACGGACAGGGAACTGTGCACATTGGCTTCCAATGTGTCTTTCACGGCGCTGGCAAGAAGAGCTTGCGGCCTTCCATCACGGGCGGTCGAAGAGTGTTTGGATGGTCTCACTCATGTACAGCTTCTACTCAAGTATCGATTCGACAAGCTAGACATATCGAAGGATACATATGAAGAAGTCGAGAAGGTATGGTCTATGAATATGAAAGAAACAATTTCTAATTGCTTTATCAGGAATTGAAGAACCCCTTAGCTCGCTGGATCTTCTCAACGAGCGTACGGAGCACTGGCGGCTCATCTTGTCCCTCTGACGCCTTCGCACCCATTCTACACCCAATCAAAAAACTATTTGAGAATCGAGAGCTGCCGCTCATGTCAGTGCTTCAGCGCCTCAAGATTTTGGGCGTGCTACATGAAGACATTCTGAACGGACTTGACCCAAGATGGGAAGGCCTCCGCGAAGAAGATTTCAGCTTCCTCGAAAAAGTCACCACCCCCACACCTCAGGAACTGGCGCGTGTATTGATTGAAAAGGACGTTTCTTGCTCGCAGAAACTATACCCCCGTGATTTTCTCGACCCCGCAGAGCTACGGACAAAATTCCCACAATGGTCAAGCCTGGTTCATACTGTGAGAGTGTGCGGGAAGGCTCACTCTGACTTGGTATGGCGTATCGATGAAGCTGCAAAGGTAGTTTCAATCTTTCTCGTAGTCGTCATTCGCTAAATTGGCCTCGAATAGATTCTACTCCATCAAAGCAATCTCTTTTCGGGAATGGCGCTAGTATACGGCCTTTGTGAAGCAAATCATCCCCCTACCGAACCGTGGTGGAATCGTTTCACTGTTCGACACATTTGTATGGTTTACCAGGTCAAAGGTTGGCTGAGATGGCCTGACTGGAAGGACAACGACGCTGGAAGTAAGCCAACCGGAGCTGACACCAAAAGTGGGCGATCTTGTGTCGGGTCCTTTATAAATTTCATGCCCACGCTGTCAGTGACTCTGTTTTGTAAAGAACAGTACATATCCAGCCGCCCACACACCTCGGACGGGTCGCCTGAACACAAAGTGCTCAGCAGGAAGGGAGTTGATTCAATGGCAGGAGGGTTATGGAGAGATGGCTCAACAATGGCAGGTAGTGAAATAGGGCTGGAAGCGGAACACAGGGTTAAGAATGTGGATGGTGAGGCTTCAAATCTTGTGTGGTCTGGATCAGGAAGTCTGGTGCAACACGTCAACGACGCGAGCCACGCAGACGGCTACGATCATACAGAGAACATCCTCGGCCCAGATGGTCATGACGTAAGGCGTTACCCTATTGTTCGATCAAGCTTTTGTTCTGAAGTTCACTTGTTTAGGATTTCGACTCGGATTCCGCCTTGGGGCTCGGTCATAGGTACATGGCAATTCCAGACCCAAGTAACATCCAGCTAATGATCCAGGTATTCAACGACGACTTTTTCATCAGAACCACTCAAACCAGTCCAAAAGTATGGCCGCAGCTATCACGCCTATCAAGAAGGGAGTGAGTAAAAGCTGTTTGATTGTATCTGGAAACGTTGTTAAGTATGTATACAGAATACCTGATGCCTAATGATGAGCAGGAGCGGGAAAGACTCGGTAAGCAATTAGTCCATCGGGCTGCTCATTTTCTTACTAGTACTACAGATAGTCAACATCATCTCTTTGAAATGACTCTAGGTGGACGTTTACACTTAGCCTCACTTCCGGCTACACAACGAGTCCTCGACATTGGCACTGACACTGGAATTTGGTCAATACAGTTCGGTGAACGAAGATTCTTCCTCGATAGTTCCACGTTTTAACCTTCACCGTAGCAGACAAAAATCCTGGTGTGGAGGTTTTGGGAGTGGATCTGAGCCCGATGCAGCCAGATTGGTGCGCTTTCTCCTCGTTGGTTTCGAATGAGCTAGTAGTCTTCAGGGTACCGCCGAATTGTACATTCCAGATCGATGATGTCTCACTTCCATGGACGTTTGAGATTCCTTTTGACTTTATTCACGGTCGGATGTTGTTCTGTTCTTTCTCCGATCCACTTCATGTTTTCAGGGAAGCCTTCAAAGCACTGGCAGCTGGAGGAGTCATCGAGATGCAGGAACTCATCTTTGATTTCCGAAGTCTCGATCACTCATTGGAAGGAAGCGCGTTGGCAACATGGGCGAACAAAGTAAAGGCGGCATTTGGGTCTAGAGAAATCGACTTGACATCTGTATCAAGGTGCAAGAACGACCTCGAGACTGCAGGGTTTGAGGACATGCATCAGAAGGAATTCATCTGGCCAGTGGGTAGATGGCCAAGGGACCCAAAGTTGAAGTCTTTGGGCTCGTGGTGTAAAGCGAATATTTTGGATATGCTCTTTGCAATGTCGATCGTCCCGTTAACCGAACACTACCAACACAGTATGTCCGTGGAAGAGGTCGAGTTGCTCCTAGTTCAAGTACGAAAAGACCTCCAAAATCCAGAAATGCATGCGTATCTCCAAATGTAAGTACGTTCTCCACGTGTGGGTTCCAGCTAACACAAAACTGTAGTGTCATTGTCTATGGTCGAAAGCCAAAATCGGATATGTTTCTTGAATTGGAAGTTTAGGGGTTGAGTTATGACAAATGATCGAGGGCAAACAGCACCATAATATTTGTATAATAATGTAAAACGGAGATTGACATTTTCTGCGCTCCCTGTGTGTGATCTGTGTGATCCGAAACCCCTGATGGAGAGGACCAGGCACCGGAACCTTCATTGGGTTCGCTGCCGACAGCCGCGTTGATCAAGCCACTTGAGGCTGCGGGGTTTGATTATGACGGCTAATGGATTGTCGGTGCCACACTTTAAAAAATCACAACACACTAACGCACCAGTCAAGTCAGGGTCACTCATACGAGACAATCGCACTGTAAAAGGCTGGATATATGAGGCTGCGCACCTTGGGGAATTAGGTCCAGAACAATAGGCTAGCTGAACAATGCAGTGGGTGGCTTATTCAAATCGGCTTTCCAACTTCCTATATTTCTCTTTCCGTTAATTCTGGTAGAGATCAAGATCATTGATGTCAAACAGTGACAGACTTTCATTGACAGTGCCTGCCATGTATGCGCCCCCTGTGGTACTAATGGCTCTAGACAGGGTCCACATCGACGGGCATGGCGATCCGGGAAATAAGGAGCCTAACGGCGAGCCAGTCAACGAGCATTTGACACATTTTGGTACTCCACTCTCAGAGACATATATCTTCAAAGTGCCCTGTGCCGCACTGAGCCACATAAATCCAGCCATATACACTCCCGCAACTCCTCTGTCACCCACTCTCCACGCTGCCCAAAAGCTCCTTTGTAATATTACTGCTGAGTTCAGTGACCAAGAGTGCCTTCTACCCTGCTCTTTAAAGTGGGAATGCATGTATATCCGGACATCGATCCATCACGGATGTTCTACTTAGGACAAGGAGACCCCGACTTGTCAAAGCCAGTACAATATGCAGTGCACAGACAGAACACCAGATACCGTCGCGTTCGCATCTTCGTGTTATACCCAGATACCACCCCATGACAGAGAACATCAGAAGTTACAGTCCTTTATTGACTGTCTGCAAGATCTCTTTGGGAATGGGAAGCCGAGTGTGGAGAAGATATACCCCGGTATCTGAAGGTATGCATCCAAAGGTTACGAAGGCAGCTTCAGTGCGAAGAACTTACTAAAGTCGTTGACCGGAAGCTATTGACTAAAGGAAAGCTTCTTGGTGAGACTTCGGATATTGGATCAAGCCATGACATTTATTCGTTTATGTGGGTTTAATGAGCCACCTGTATCAGGGCCGCATTGGCCAAGAGGAGATGCAGAAACGAAGGGTCTCGAATCCTCGTCAAGTGACATTTGAAAGGGTACATGATGGGTGATTTGAGTTTATATTCACGTGGAAGATGAAAATTTTGTTGATGCTAGCCATGGCATCATCAGCCCCAACAAAAAGTCCATTTCGACTTGACGTCAAAATGTACATGTATGATGCCAAAGCCAATCAAAATTCCCCCATGATAATGAGCTTGATCTGTTTCGGGATGTGCAGAACTTGCTTGCTTCTTGACATAGTTCTCCTTCAAAATCTTCAGGGTAGCCCTGCGCATTGCCGTCTTGCGTCTCAAATTGATGCTGGTATCTACTGCATCCCATGTTCCCGAGCTGACACCGTGGGATACTGCGGGTGGAGGCTCGCTTACCACTTGCGATGTGTGACGAGGCGTTGCCGATTGTTCTTAGATTATAGCCCAACAACGGCAAATTAGCTTACAGAAAATACGCTGTCATCTATAGGTCGGCTTCTCGGTATCATATGTTTTCTTGTATCGTCCTTTATGTGCACATCATATTCGACATCCTCTATTGGTAGATGATGATGGATCGAAATAGCAACGCAGGTCACTCACCCAGCCTCATTTATTATATCCTGATATCCTGTAGGTAAAAGAACACGAAATGCAGCTGCCTACTGCAAATGGTCAGTCAGTTTCCTTATCCTCATCTCGCCTGTTTACCAACGGTATAAAAGCCTCTCGTGTTCGACTGCTTCGATACTGACGTATACGGTGTTACTCCAGTGCATAGGATCATGAAGAATGCTCTTCCAAAAAATGCCCATATCTCGAAGGATGCGAAAGCATGCATGCAAAAATGCGTGTGCGAGTTCATTTCGTTCATCACAAGTGAAGGTTTGTTCACGCGACCTGAGCCGTTTGGTAGGCTAATACATCACATAGCTGCTGAGAGATCTAGTCAACAAAGCCGCAACACGATCAGCGGCGAGGATATTCTAACATCCATGATCGACTTGGGATTTGAGAACTATGGGGAGGGGCTCAAAAGCTACATATCCGCGTATTCGAAAGTAAGTGACTGCGCCAGGAGGTAGGCTGTTCACTGCCTTAAATAGAATCATAATAACTGACCGTTGCCTAGGATGAAGGAACCAAGACAATCCCAAAAAAACTCCAACAAGAAGCAGGACCAGCACAGGGGAACAGCAGCTTTCAAGGCGACGAAGACGCACATTATGAGCTGGATGACTGATAATTGGCCGGCAGAGGGGCGCGAGGAGCTGAGATAACACCAAGGGCCATGGCTGTTTCCAATCCATTTCGGAAAAGCTGTTCACTTAATGACCTTTATTCTTTGTTGTTTACATCGTGTTTCCGAGACTTCCTCCCTTGAAACTTATTTCCGTCATCCCACAAAAGTCTCATCCACTACTATAGATACAAACATAACACCTTACAGAACGAGCCTCCACCTCATAATCGTCTCTAGACACAACGCGGTGATCAAATCCATCATTGAACGTATCTCCAGGTGAGTGATAATGCCACCCTCTCAGATCATCCCAATCAATCAATTGACCCGGAGTGTCTACAAGCTTCACAATGATATCTCCATCAATAATTGCCTTGTCAACATCCTGGAGGAGCTCTCGTGGTATTGTGCTTGCCGTGAGCCTTCCGCTGATGACCTTATAGTCAACAAAATCTTTCCACGGACCTTTATTGTATACCGCCTCATCCCGAAAGTAGTATGTTTGAACACCAGCTGAAGGATCTATGACAATGTCTGCAGGGCGAATGCGGCGATCTGCGCCATTGATGCCAAACTTGTACATAATGGCTTCATTGACAAGACGTGTCAATCGATTCTCCAACTCTTCGATTGTCTTGGAAAAGGTTACCATGATATTGATGGTTTGATGGTATGTTAGATTGTTGAGTATTCAACCGCATTCAGTTTTGGGTCGGAGTTCTTGTGTTCATATGAGTAAACGTATGGTATAGACATAGTTGTTGTAGCTAACACTCCTGGGGATCTTGGCAGCTGCTTCTACTTTGAAGGGTGGTCGTCAACCCGTACTTTCAGGCTGAGCCCACCACCCCTGCATTTAGTCTACCTCGCTTCAGCGGCCACCCAGCTTCAGTGACCACCTCGCTTCACGCTCGGCGGCGAAACAAAATTGGAAACATTCCAATACTAAGTGATCCCATACAATTCATCAAACATCCCCATGTTCGGAGGCAGATCTGAATCTGGCTTTCAGCTTCAGATCTTTGCAATCGACTTCAAAGAAACTAGATCTGGCAGTTCCGGGTCTTCAGCATTTTATGGCAATCGCGCTTCCAGTCGCAAAAATGAACCTCACCAACAGAGTCCTTCCAACATGTGCTGTAAGTTAGGCTTCTTGATCTTATCACTACATACTGAGAGGATAGGTCCAATGTATTACCGACTTGACCACCAACTTGCCTAGGATGCTGGCAACTGAAATGCATGTGTGTACGGATCAACAGCTAGGTGGCAATCTTGAACTCTGCGTGAGTAGGACCTGCACAATCAAAGAGGCTCTTAGTAAGTTTGCTGTATGAAGTTTTGGGACAGTTACTGATATCATTAGCGACTAAATACATCACGGAAAGCATCTGTAACCGGCCCTTACGAAACAGAACCAATGTTGTTTCCATCACTGCAATGGTTGGAGTGTCCCTCGCTTTGCTGGCCGTAATGTTACGCTTCCTGTCCAGGATTCAAAGTCGAAAACCCGGAATGGACGACTGGACTATGGCTATTGCAATGGTAAGAATAACTAGCTTCAAAACATACACTGGTAATGACTTTTTTCGATAGGGATTTGTGATTCCGCTTTCTGCAATGGCTATTATCCGTAGGTTAATAAGGAGAACACACGTTCTGAATGAGAAGAAATGCTGATGTAATATGGTAGTTGCAAATCATGGACTTGGAAAGGATATCTGGTCCGTACCATTTGAGAATATAACTCAAATTCTATATGTACGTCTAGATCAAATTCGTGATTATTCTAAACTTTTTAGATATTCTACATCAGCGAAGCTCTATACCTGGGGAGTTCGGTGATGATACGGGTGTCTGTACTATGTCTTTACCTTCGAATCTTCTCCCAGGGACTGTCGAGGAGAATTACACATGTCGCTATGGTAGCAAATCTTCTCTACGGCACGGCTTTTATTACTGCTTCAATCTTTCAATGTATTCCAGTTCACGCCGCTTGGACGAGATGGGATGGCACGGTTCCGGCTAACTGCATCAATGTAAATGCAGTCGGATGGACAAGCGCCGCAATCAACATTATCCTCGACGCTGTTACCGTTATGCTCCCATTACCACAATTGACGAGACTCGTAATGTCATGGGAACAAAAGATTCACATATTCATCATGTTTTGCCTCGGATTCCTGTAAGTAATCAAGTATCAAAGTCCCCAGACATACCCCTGACACAGGAACAACTAGAGTCACTATCGTCAGCATATTGCGACTGACATCGCTTCTCAAGTTTGCAACCACTCATAACATAACCTGTAAGTGTCCTTCAAAACTTCGATGTACGAGCATTAACCATGGAGGTAGGGGATTATGTTCCTGTGGGATATTGGAGCTCCATCGAGGTTCATGTCAGTGTGATATGTGCATGCCTACCAACTCTACCTTCTCTCTTCAGAAGAAAAACAGCCGGTGCTGGTCAGGATGATCTGGCTCTACCACCAGAACCGATTTCTCACAAGTCAAAGAATATTCATTCGGATGTCTTCCCACTTCTGAGGCTGGTAACCATAGATGAGCACAAAGCCGTCGCTTAATCTCTCAAAGGTATATAGCTCATTTCCCAATGAATAAAAACTACAAAAGAACTCTTTTTCCCGCCATTCAACTGTACATCCCCAAACAGAAAATGGCGTAGAATTGAAGATCAACTGAAAATTCCATTGTCAAAGTTAGTATCGTCAAAGTTACTGAAGGTCGGAATGTAGAAGATCGAATTTTCCTGGATTGTAGCCTCCCCAACCTGCTTCAGCTTTTCAAGAGTCGAAGGCCTTACGGCACTATGAGCTCTGTGCCAGAAAACCCCTCGAAGGGTCTCTCAAATACCAAGGGACGAGAAGCTTAATCGAGCTCATTTGCTTGTCAGATCCTGGCACTAGTTGGAGGGATTTCCCGGTCCTGTCTTAACACGTCCTCTGGCAAGCGTGTGGTAGTACTTCTTCAGCGCGACACCTTCTTGTATCAATATTCATGTGCGACTTTGTATAGATATTTTGTATCCAACTATCAGGCTTGTCATAGACTTCATAGCACAGATTGTGGTCAGCAGATAGGTCCACAAACATTTCGATGTGGTTCCCATGGTGGCGACCTAGCCGTGGTGTCGTGCTTAAGCGAAGGGTGACGTGGCTTACTCAAGCGCTTCAAACTCGCAAGTTCGCAAGTACTTACATTCCATTTCTCTTGCATAGACTTCCCATACACTGTACACCAGATTTCTCACACAAATCAATATACCTTGGTTTACGGACGAGATTACTGCACCATTCTTGCTTCAACCAGCAAATACTCCTAGCTGCAGCTTATATTTATCGATACGTGGTTATGGAAGAGGTGGCAGCCAAAGTTGAAAGTATTGAGAAACGACTCAACGGGCTGGTCGAAAATTGCAAGACATTGTTCAGCAGCAGGAATGAAGACCACCGCTCAACGCCTACGAACAGACCGAATTGGTTGGTGCAACTCTGCAAGTCCCTGGATGACATTTCAGCCGACTTGCGAACTGTGAAGGCGACTCTCAGCACATATTCACCGAGGGGCAATAGGCTTTCACAGGCTGGTACCATGGCGAATGCTATGCTCGAGATCGAGACACAACATGGTGCTCCCACACAAATCCTGTGCAAGGTGACGCCGTCCGCTGTCACGGAAAGCCGAGAGAAGGTGGGTTTGCTCCGTCAGGAGGGTCGCGATCTGCATGCCAAACCGACAACTCAATTAGCGGCCCGAGATCAAGTGCTACCAGCAGCAACACAGACCAGTGAAGCAGTGCGTCTGCTACTGAAGCCTACAGATACTCACAATCGACTCTCCCGAACAAACACGAAGGCTGCCTCAGCAGAGCTTATAGCCGCTACTGAGAGAAAGAGGAAAGCCACAGAGACCGAGATCAAGCCAAGGAAGCCCAAATTTGCGCCCCGGATCAGTATTCTCTCGGAGGCGTTACGAGGGAAGGAGGCATTTCAACGCTTGCGCACTCTAGTTCGCAGCTGGAGAGACCGGTCGACGTCGCTATTTGATATCAATACGGACAACGAAGTTGCCGTGCAACTTGTGCGAGTCATTTGCTTCGGAGAGGAAAGATCACCGCTTATTGAGTTTCTGAAACGCTTCGCGAAAGTTAAGCTGGCCGATGTGATAGACAGTGGAAAGGCAGGCCGTAGTTCTGCAGATCCAGACAGTCTTAACAAGCTCATGGATAGGATGAAGTGGGCAAGAACGAAACAGAACCGCACGCGTTTGCATGATTACCTTAAAGAAGGCCGGCGATGGAGTAGACTTTGCGGCAATTTCGACGGCCTCTTATGTCTCATTCCACCGAATCGAGAAGATAGGAACGCTGATCAAAGGCTATCCGGCAGTATGTATTACGAACTAAGTCAGTATGATATTCAGCAGTTCCATTCACTACTACGCTCCGACCATTCCATGCCTCTATCTCAGATTGGAAAAGTCCTCCAAATATCGATCTGGCAAAAAACCGAGGTTCCAGAATTTGAATGGGAGAGCGAGGATCCTCTGGAGCTCGATCGGTTATCCGCCGAGGAGCTAGCTCCCTTCATGAAGGAGTTCCAGGTGATAGAAGAGAACGAAGTCGCAAAATATGAATGGCCCAAACCCGATTGTTGGCCCTGGGAATGGCCCAGATCCCCTGGCTGGGTGCCACCTTCCGATACTCGATGTAATCTCTGCGACGAAGGAGATTGTAATTGTATTGTTTCATGCTTGCCCCAGACTCAACCTCGAATCAGTAACGAGCTTGGAAAAGGCCAAGGCGTTCGAGCGGTTGGGACATACAGAAAAGAACAAATCTTGGGGGAGCTTCTTGGAGAGTTTGTGCCTCTTGACACATTTAATGATGGCTGGGCCATGGAATTCAGCAGGCCTGATCTTGGCGACGAGCCTATCGCGCAGATCTATTCCAAAAAGATGGGGAATTGGGTTAGAAAAGTTAATCACTCGTGCGATTCTTCAGCAGAGTTCAGGGTAATGAAGATATCTGAGTTGTGGAGACAAATGATTGTTGCAGTCAGGGACATATCACACGATGAAGAAATCACTGCCTTCTGTGGAACCAACTTTCTACGAGGGCAAGGAAAGACCTGTGTTTGCAGTGCATGTAGCAGAGAGATGTTGCCATAGATAAGAGATCAATTTGTCCTGGACTGAGACTTGCTGTGTGTGTGCACGAGCCATGGTAAGAAAGTTTCTCGTGGTGGTCCGTGCGTCCTTCACTTTGGGCTACGTCCAATCAATACCGGACAACTTTCCTCCGAAGTAGCTGGAAGAACTCCCCAAACTCTCAGCCTGCCTTGCGCATCAAGAGAAGCGCCTTCGTTGCTTATCCAGATGCTGTCGTAGGTTTTCCTTATATGGCTGATCTCGTCATCAGCAACGCCTAAGTCGTCCTTTGGGATCCAAATGATCGGCCGAGCGGAAGTCAAAGCTTCATCTTTGGGCTCCGATTGAGATCTCTTGGGCGAAACTGCTAGCAACGTCAGTATTCCTCGATACCATTTTGGCTCTTATGTACCTTACCTTCATTGTAAACTTGATCCGCTGGCTGCTTGATAACCTTCACAAATGGCAGCCAGTGTAGCTTATCTTCGTGATTCAAGGTACAATGGAACAACGCCGTCAACAATGTGGCGAATATCATAATGATTGCTTGCGCAGTACATTCAGCTTTGCCGTCCGTGTCGCGCAGAAGAAAGAACAATCCGGTCAAGCACAGTTCCATAAAATAGACGCCTGTGAACAGCTGGCGTATGGCAGTAGGGTAAAAGAGACCACTAGGAGTGAGACCCGGTTCCGTGAGCATCGGTGGATAGGATCGATAGAGCAACCAAAGAACCCCAAAGTACATGATTATAAAGACCAGAATCAGAGGGGCGATCACGGAATAAATAAGGCCAAGAAGAACGTCAGCCAGAACACTGAACGACAAAGTGAGGAACGAACCTATGCATGCAACATTCGTGAGCACCGGTATGAAGGTTCCCCAGTTCTGTAGGCCTACATTTTGTCTCCTTGTCCACTTGTCTCTGGCCGTCTTGTCGAACAGAGGGGAGAGAACGAACACAGATAGAAGCCTGTTCACATCTACGAGAGTGGAGACAACGGCCGTGAATGTATGTATCAAGATGTACGAGAAGAAGTAATTGCTTGCCTTTGGCAGATTCTGAGCAAGGATAACCGGGGTCGACGTGATGTTGTCTTTCAAGTCTCCAACGAGAGTTGTGATGCCTGCTGAGAGGGAAACGGTGAGGAATATCTGCACAAACAAGAACGTATAGTAGTAGATCTGAACGTGGTTTTCGACAACTTGACGCGAATGGTATCCTTGTACATGCGCAAGCAGGCGTATTATGACTGGGACGGCGGCAGTGATCAGGGCTAGCATTGTGGGAGGCAGAACTCCTTGAATGACCGCTACTAACCAACTTGGGATTGACTCGATCCATCGCAGCCCTGGCACTACCCGAACCAGGTATTCGATCTGAGAAATCGACCCTATGATTGTAACAGGGAATGCGAACCCAAGGGTAAGCAAGGCGACGACGAAAAAGACAACGGATGTCTGAATATAATGCTGCCACCAGCTGATCGACACGTTGCGCCAAATGGTATCCGTTGCGACAGTTCCCTGCTTAAGCGTCCATGTTGGGGGAACTCGTGCCTTGACTGCCAAAGCCGCGAGCGGCATCGAGACGGCTCTGTTAAAATACACCAAAGCTGAGTTCTTCAGAGGAAACTCATCCGGGTGGAGCTGATACCAATCGATCTCGAGATTCTGTCGCGCAACCTCTGCCCGCAGATGATGGATAGCATCCACGCGAGGCCCCAGAAGAGGTATCGCCGGCAGCCAAGGGAAGATTGGGAGTCTCATGGACGGGCGATCATTTGGGTGCAGGTACTTCCTCCAAGGAGGCAAAGATATTCTATCAACTTCACGGTTATTGCCCTCCACTCGCTTAATAAACCTCCATCGATGATTTGCCTTTATTATGAGCGCGGTCTCTGCAGCCTCCAGCTTCCTTATCAGTGCGTCTCGACGGCATAGTTTCGTGCGTAGACTAGAAAGATCCCGGTTTATCATTACTCCATGTACGCCCCCACAAACGTTACGAAAATGCCGCTTGATTGTGTTGACGGAGAGCTGCTTTGCTGAAGTGGAGGTAAGGAGGAGACAGGATCCTTTGCCGCTGTCCCTTTCAAAGCTACTCTGGAGTCTATCATAATCCAAGAGTTCTGCCCGAATGGTATAACAGACTGAAATGATGGCAAAAATGGCAAGTACCAAGTGAGCCCAGTACCTGCCTGTATGCGAAAGACCAATATTAGAATAGCTTAAGCGATCCAATCCTCGAACACCTCCAAGCTCATTCCTGCCATCGACGATATTCAATGGAAGAAGCACCGGCAGTATTACCAGTCCAAGGACGATGAATATCTTCAAGAGAGTCTGTAAATATCGGTCGAAGAGGTAGTTTTGGAACCCCGAGGCGTGTTTCAACACGGGGTATGGAATTGGCGAGAGGAGCATTCGCAGGTTTAGCGGAACTGGCTCCCATTTCGTATCCAGGACCTGAAGTGCTCGTTGATGACTTTAGATTAGCATGGATGTCTGAGCAATTCAACGAGAAAACCTACTAGTACTCGGGATATCTCCATCTAAGAATTACATACGCCATAACCCCCAATGTGAGAATTGCTCCGGACGTTGTAAGAGATGCAAGTAAGGTAGCTAATGACTCGCCCTGGGAACTCTGCGCTTTCCCAGCAGCTTGATCCAAGACATCATTAATACTGCTACTCATAGTCAGAAGTGAAGCGTAGACGAAACGAAGGAAACCCGTGAGTTGACTTCGAGTTGTAGAAAGAGTAGGTAGGGGAGGGTGGTTCTCAAGCCACTCTTTCGAGCTCACCCTGAGGATGGATTACATAATTTGCCAACGCTGAAATGCAGCCATCATCAGGCCATCTTGATACTGCCCCTAATGATGATAGACCATACATATATTGCCTCCTTAATGGCCCCACATGATTAGTGCAGATTTGGGAAATTCGATTGATAGCAGATTCGGCGCGACCGCCAACCTCTCGAAGGTATATTGTGTGGACAGGATGCCTTTTTCGCTGCCTTGTTACTCTACCTTGAGACGGATATATACATTTAGTTGCCCAAAAGGAATTCAGTGTTCGTGAGAAAGCTGGTTAAACTGTAGGCTTCAGATACAAGTGCTAATTAAACGAATTTCCTGAATTGGGAATTCAGAGCAGGAAGTCAGAGACATCATCATCATCATCATCATCAATGTCCACAATATTCACACCAAGATCTCCAATATCCTCGTCGTCGATCTCCACCTCAGACTCATAAGAGCTGTCCCCAGAATTCTCGCTCTCCTCGTCGAATCCATTTACACTCAAATTTTCATAGCCAATGCCTATGGCTTCATCTTCGTCCCGCGATTCATCAGATTCATCCCCACTGATGTTCCCAAAACCCACGTGCTTGACCCCTTCATCATCTGTCTCCACTTCGTCTTCCACATATTCGCTATCTCCAGACTCCAAAGAGGAAGTGTCGCTATCGGTCATAAACCATGAAGCCGCTCGACACCTGAGACTCACCCTGTCCCTAGGACCTACCCACAGATCCAATATAGAAGCATCAGGCTTGTCTATGTTGCTAGTGACAAGACGTAGTACTGTTCTGTTAGTATGCTCTGAGAGGACCCAGGGGCCTGCTTACCTTCGTTACCAAGTCCTGCTTGAACTGGTAAAATCATGAGATTGATCAAGCAATCCATATTGAAGCCCGCATCGTCGACCGATAGACACCCATTTTTCTCATACGTCCGCTTCTCATCACAGAGATCATTCCATTTAAACAAAACATCTCCATGGACGGGCGAGCATTCGAGACTGCCCTCGTCGAACCGGGCTTGAAGAAACTCGTTGATGCAATGCCACGAGTATCTACACCCCTCCATAATATCGTATAGCTCAAGAAGCACTTGTTGCTTGGATAGACTCTCTACCCGGAGGACTTGTCGCTCTGCCCACCCTTCGAGGTTGTGGAGGGTACCGTTATCGTATACCATGTTATCGAGTGGTCGGGCAGATTCCATTCGAATTCAAATATCAACCAGCCTTGGGTGAAGGCAAGGAGACTCTCGCGATGTCTTGCATTTTTATATCGGATATCTAAATACTCTGGGCAACCAGCTTAGCGTTCAACTCCAAGTATTGCAAGCGAATCGCCAAGGGCCTGGAATTTGAGCGGGGCAAGAATCGTTTAAAATTACCACCAGGTGGTCGTCACTGCCCTCATCTCAAGGCGGGTCAGCGAACAACCACCTTGCCATTCTTGTTATGACCGTTTAGTCAAGTTGACCACGCCAGCAACTCACAACTTTAGTGCAACATCATTGTGGGGCAGTCTCTTGAAAGTCCATCAAGCAGAATACTGGGCAGCCAAATAATATGCTGATACTAGTGTTAATTATCGATCATTAGACGATGCCTTGGAAGTTGCAGTGAATGAACCTTTGAATATTGACTGACTTATAACTCTTTCAACACGCTGCAACAGATCTAGAGCAGGGGCTCCAGCCGTGTGCCAAAACTTTCCCTATGACACAATGCTTGCACTGCCTCTTCGCAAACGTTATTAACATGCACACTCGACGACAAGACTACAGCCGAGCGCGGGAAGTTCAATTATGATTGAGGCCTCCGAGATGAGACACTATAGACAACTATGCTTCTTGCCTTTCTGAACATACTACCCCACGTGAGAAAGTATTGAAGTTGTGTACCTCATACGAAAGCTGTACTCTGCAGCACGGGCAGGTAGTGTTTTCTTCTTCGCCTACCCACTTCGTGATGCATTCAAAGCAAAACGTGTGGCCTATCACAATCAGCATGATACTTGTACACTTGTGGAAGTGAGATTAGCTTGCCACATTGTGTCCGACACATATCACCCCCTTCGTCTGATTTAGTGAAGCAGATTCCGCATTCCCGCCCAAATATTCTCCAAGCAACTTGTTCTCCGTGGTCGAAATGATCACCCTTTGAGCAGTAGACCCCTTGGATTCCAGCAACGTGTCTTTCTTGATCTACTGGGATAAGCTCACGAAGACATTGGCCGCACCTCACCTGAAAAAGAGAAGTCAGCATTGCAATTTAATTTAGGTGGGGCCCTTATACACAGCCACAGATTGTGAAGGCAAACATGCTGGAAACTCCATCTTCACCTTGACCAAGAACATTCGGGCAGATAGCACAATGATCTATATCCTTTGTAAGGTCGATAACCTGCGCAGTGGAGACATGACGTTGAGCACGAAATGTTGAGGGTCTTACGGAGTGGATCCCATGGCGCCTCTGGGATCGATTCGAATCATAATTGATGTCCTGGGAAGCCTTACGTTTCAGACCTTTGGGGGCAGCTGGATCTTCCATAGTTTGATGTTATGAAAATAAAGGAAGATGGACTACACCTGGGGAAACCCTAAATATATAGGACTTACCACTGCACATGACTCGTGGACACTAGCCCTGCTCAGACGACATAGATCACATCTTATCATACGAATGATCATTGGTACTAATCGAAAGGTCCTCCCAGTCCTCTACATTGAAAACTTTATATTCTATTATATAATTTATGGACGACTCCTGGTGTCTAATTCAACCTCCTCATTCCTCAAAACCGAAATTCGTGTACTAGATTATTCGCTGAGATAGCTGCTCACGATGACCAATGAAATTACGCAATCCGTTGTTGCTGGCAGAGTGATCGTTGTGTATGATATGGGGGTAGAATCGCCGAGGTCTTGATCCGCCGTAGGTAATGCCGGGTCATTCTTCGAAGTCAAAGACGGAAGTGTGCCAGCTGAATCAGCTGGTGAAGCTGTAGCGTTGGCTGCTGGTTTTGTTGAGGGAATTGGGATACACCCCTCTCCTGGCATACCTATCCAGAGGTTCTCGTAGACCGAATCTAGATAGACCAATTGGTTCGAGACGACCCGCAAGTCACCGAGCACCTAAACTGCATTCCTGATCAAGCTCTTATTCCCCAGCCGATCAGCGCTGCCGTTTCACCACATGATACTACCAAGTTTCATCTGCTGAATCCAGGTGGCCTTTCGCTTCCCCGCCATAATGGTGTCGTAACTAATCAACTCCCTTGTCGTAGCATCATAACTATAGCTCGCAGCGGACGCGTTGTCGTACTTCTCAACTGCTCCTCTTGATGGAAGGTCTTTTTAATCGTAGAAACCAGCCTCCCATGTAACCTTCCCAATGCCATTGAATGGTTTTCAGAGACTATCAGTTGCACCAAATGAGCGACCATAGATGGGAACGCCAAGGAAAATATTTTCTGAGCAGATATTTTGGGACAGATAGTATTTGATGGCTCTCTGGGTATCGAAGGGTGTTGCAGCCGGATCGCCTGTAAACCTGAAGAGGTTGGCTTGATGGGAAGCTAGAATGCTCCCAGGACCAGCATAATCCCAGACCATGAGATTCCAGAAATCAACAAACTTATCCATGTCGGCAACATGCATCGTATGGTAGTTGGTAGGCCCCGCTGGGCTTGCAACTGTCAATTGGAAGTGATATGGTGGGTTGAGCGAGCTCCTACAAGCGTCCAGTGTCTCACGAACGTTTTGAATGAGGAGAACCATATTTCCAGCCTCATCATGATCTGCTGGGAATTCCCAATCGATATCGAGGCCGTTGAGTCTGAGATTCCTAACCAGTGTGACAGCAGTTGATGCAAAGGCTGTACGACCTGACACAGTCGATGCTGGCGCGGCAAAGTTTGCTGAGTAGCTCGAGCCACTAATGGAGAGGAGTACTTTGAGGTGTCGATTCTTCTTCTTCATAAGATACAGCTGCTTGAGACAGCCATAAAGATTGGTTCCTGTCTCATCTAGAGAATCCTCGAGAAAGGGGATATCTGTATCGGCCCAAGCATCGGACAAGTACCTAGCTTACAGTATTAGCGGGATCTCTCATAAGTGAAGGAGCAGTTCAGAAAGCTCATGAGCTAGACTTACACCTCCCCGGTGTCAGGTTTTATGTTGGCAAAGGCATAGAGAACGTGAGTCAAAGTGTCTGCTGGGAGGTCTTGCGGGTTGAACTTTCTGTCATAGATCGCCCTATCGAGAATTCAGCGAGAGCACCAACAAAGACGAGGAAATATCCCAATTGGCAAAATATGCTACCGAGCGAAAGACTACATTATTGCCAGCGATCGAAGAGCTGCGGCAGGTGGCCAGGTTGCAACACAGGAGAATTTAATGATAAATTTTCTCCAAAACATTGCGGGTAAGACGAGTGAGGTACAATCGACTTTTTTCAGGGCAGACCGGAGTATAAATGCTTTGATAATGTTGATTAAGCGAGGTGGATAGCAAAGTTATCACATCCACTTCATGCTGGTCACCCGTAGCGCCATCTTCTTGTGGACATCTGTTACATAGGTTCTAGCGACAAAGGAAGAAAATGAGCGAAGCTTTGAGTGCGGGCTACCTGAGTAACATATCTCCAACCTCGCCTGCCTGGGATCCTCTCTTCCACTTCCTCCACCGGTGCTGCATGTCCTCCGTTCAGCTCTCAGAATGAGGATCTAGCCACGAACCTAAGTCCTCTACTTGATGCCCTTCCTGGCCCACTATCTGCGCTCCCACGTTCTCTGCAAGCCATTTCAGAAGTGCTTTCACAGTCTCGTTCATATCCAGCGTCCAGCGCAGGAGCTGCTTATGGTTTGACTTGATCGTGTACAGCTCCGAATTTGCCGTCTGAAACTGACCTTTCACTGTTATTAGCTCCCTGAGTAGTGTCAGTCCGTACGCGAGCTTGGGAAAGGCTATACTACCATTTTATTTCCTGTAGCCTACAATGTGTAAGTAACCGTGAACAAATGGATGCAGTGACTTACTCGTCCCGGAGTTCGTTCACCTTCTTCTCGACAGATTCATTCGACTCTTCGATGGGCAAATCGTCACTTTGGGGAGCAAGCTGCTCTGGCAAGAGCATCTCGGTATCGAATTGATACGGCATATCGAGGTTACCAGTGGCGCTGGTCGAGACGTCCGGAGGTGCCATGATCATGCCATCGATGCTGGAGTTCGCGAAGATCTCTGAGTCTTGATCTAGCATTCCTGGCTCAGAGAAAAGAATCTGGCTCCAGAAATCAAGATCCGAAGGGACTGGTTGGACGTTAATAGACGGTGTAGCGTTAGAACTACCGTCATCTGTGGAGTTCTCCATGGCGTCCTAAGGATATGCGCTGTGTTGATAGTGGCTATAAACACTAAAGGTACCTCGTCGCAATTAATTTGGTTCGCAGGTACCCTTTTAGATCCCTTAAAGATGAAAGATACTAGCCTCTATGTAGTAGACTACTTACTGGCACGTAAGTTGATCTAGACAGGAAAGAATCTCGCTAATGCCACTCCCGCTAAGCGTGGTACCCTCCGATCACTGGTGGTATAGCCGCTAGGCAAGCTCCGCCCCATGCAAAGTATAATTTTCTTCTTTTCAGGGGTCTTCCCCAGTCTAGTCAGAAGCGCTTACCGCGCTGTTATATCAAGTCAACAAGAGTGCCCGGATCGAGGTGGTGTTCATCATCTTGTATCGAAGCCATGTCTGATAAACGACTCGCCTGGTCCGATTCAGAAAAATCTTTACTAGTTAATCTTCGACATAGATTGCCCATGGCCACGATTAAGGAGCTTACGGATGCTTTCAACATGAGCAATCACCACAAGAGAAGCACCACTGCAGTCAGAACAAAGTTACGGATACTGGGCTTGTCACGGAGGCCGCTATGTTTGTGCATAATCCCTGTTGCTATTTACACAAGCTTATGGAGGAAAGCCAGCGTGAAAATTCCGGCGATGCCGACGACTCTGAGAGACTTAGGGCTGCCAAAAAGATCGACAGGCTCGTGCAATACTCTATGCCGTCAATCTTGAGCTGACTCTCAGTACAGTCAGTTTCAAGTATTCGATGAAGCTAACAAAATCACTTCAACGCGACCGCCCGCTCGTAGGATGTTTCTCTTCTCAAGACGTTGCTAAAAATCTAATTTTTCTTAGGCACGGTATGAATGGGGTGTTCTGGAGTTGGGTATCTTTCTTCCACTTCATCCCCTCCTTGCAGAGGCTCGACAGTATGCAACCAGGCCAGAGTTACCCAGAGATCCAGAAGACTTGCACGTACCGCTTCCATGGCTACCAATACTTGGAAAAGATATCATATCGACATTGGAGTGTGGAAAGAATGACAGATTGGCATTGCAGCAGTATATGGACTACCTTGAAGGTTGGAAAGCAAGATCGACAGCGCCAAGGTGTTCGTCGGATGTAGGATAGAAAGTCAGGGCGTACAATATCCAGTACTTGAAGAGCGAATGTAGGGTGGCCGGTAGATATATTTGCTTCCATAAAATTGTAACTCATGGTGCACACTGCCCCTCAAGAAGTGGTAACATGTTATTCTGGATGATCATGGACGTTCAAACATCATTTTCATGCTGGGACGTTGTGAATGGGTCATTCACGCCCCACACGGTGGAACAATGGATGGTTAAGTATCAAACAAAGCCCGGCCAATATAAGCGATGTATCCATCAGGGCAACCCAGTATAAGATGCTCGACATGCCATAGAGTGCACCAGATACCACCAAGGTGGTCAGTTTCCAAATACATCGTCCGATTCATACTTGGAATGCAAACACTTCTCAATGTCTCAACAGGTCCCCTCGGTAAGCTCTTCCTGAGACGTGGGCGGAGATCGGCATTAACAGGCGTCAGGTCACATGTAACAGATGCATGGGAAGGTCAACATGGGATTTCTTGCAAGACTTCTATCTGAGGGTGGAAGCAGCGGAAACTCACGCACGAACGTCAGAGAAGGATCTCTACGAGGCTCAAACAACTATGTACCAGTGTCAAAATACTCTCGCTCAGTGCGAAGCGTCTCTACTTTCTAGTTGGGAAGTTCTCAATGAGGAGCGTCGGAGTCATCAAGAATGTCAAGAGGCTCTTATGTTTGAAAGTGAGAGACAAAAAGAGACGATTGCATTGCTCGAACGGATACTCAAGGAAGCTATTTTGAGTAGCGAGGCTACAGAGATTCTCGGCCACCGGCCTACTACAGTGCCCAAAGCTGTAATCTGTCAAACGACACCAAAATTTGAGGCTTCCTTGACGGAGACCACCCAAAATGCAAAAACCTTGACAGAGAGCGGTACATCAATTTCTGTGGAACGACAAAGCGAGTCAGCCCAACGACTGCTGCCATCCCTAGTCCCCGAATCGCATCAGCTAGGTGAGCACGAGAGCCAGACCCCTACTCGCATCTGCGGCACGGAAGTATCAAACCAACGTCGGCAAAACGGTTCGAGATCCTGTCGTAGCGGCCCGTATGCCACAAGGAAGTCATCGAATGTCAACGGCTATGTGGAGTCTGTACAGGTCACTGAATGCAGGAACATCACGCAGAATAGCGTGCGGGAGTCACCTTTGAGAAGAACACAGTTCCCCAATTAACACCAAAACAATCGCGAGATGTAAATTGGCGTCCTTCGGCAGATTGGTTGCTCTGGTTTTGCTATTTTTTGGGTGCGTTTTGGGACGCTGGGTAGTCTGAAATAAAATCCTAATTTTGATTCATGGTTGCGATGATTCATGTGCAGTAAATATCATTCCCATATTTGAGTTTGCTCTATTAGGGCAATTTCGATCCCAATTGTTGCAAAAAAGGGTTTCATCCTCCTGAATCTAACCACAACCGTCGTCTTTTGTTGTTGATGCCGGCATACGACGATGTTTGAACCTCTGTTAGCATCAACACGCAGCAGAATTTCTTCCAAAAGCGTTATCAAGCCCAATGTAACCCCACCTCGCTTCGAGCGTGAGTCGTCCACAGCAGCCTTCGACTGGCGTCCAAAATATGATGGTCGGAGCAACCACTAGTTCAGGTAAGGGTAATATAACCCCGAGTGAGATTGATTAATAACTCCCTACTGTGCTGCACATTAACTTCGGTCAGGTTGATCAGGGATGTCCCAGTCGTCAGGTGTCCACGGTAACACTGGGTTGAGAGCATTCCCTCCCTC